>CM044006.1:52981040-53281040 GCA_024085815.1 Flaveria linearis
ATGCCGCCTCCGGTACGCCGTTGTTGTCACAGCCACCGAGGCAGTTAGGCCATGACGGTGCTGGCCCATCTGGCGCGGGTGGGTCTGGTCAGGGCGGTGATCCGGAGATGACGGATTAGATAGGTATTTTGTTTGTATTTTATTTCTTTTTGTATGTAAAAACTCGTTGTATATATACATATATATACAGTTTCAGTTACGATGGCTTGTATATTTGGTTGTGTTTCTTTGTTTGTTTGTTTTATATAATGTTGATAATATTAATTGTATATGTTTGATAACAACTGATTTTTACGATTAGGTTAACCATGTGATAAAATAAAAACCAACTTGTTTTATAAATAATTAAACACAAAAATTACTTGTAATATGATAAATTAATAATAAACACAAAACACAAACTCGTATGTTACAATTAGGTTAACCGTGTGATAAAATAAAAATAAAAACAAACTAGTATGATTACTCAAATTTAGAAAATATATACAATATGTCTGTATAATGACAACCGATTTTTACAAACTCTTAAACAAATTAAACACAAAACCGTCACATTAATAATAAATAAATACTTGTAATATGATAAATTATTAATAAACACAAAACACAAACTTGTGAGTTACGATTAGGTTAAACGTGTGATAAAATTAAAATAAAAACAAACTGTTATGATTAAAAAAATATAAAAAATATATGTAATATGTCACGGTTTAGCCAAACCGTGACATATAGCCCCCAAAACCCTAATCAATTCTCCATTAATTGCATATCCAATAATTGCAACGGGTCCCCAAATTAGTCTGGGCTCTAACTGTAACATCCAAAAAGTTCAATATTATATATTTAATTAGATTTAGTGTTCAGTCGCATGCCAAACGTGCGAATGAAGCTCAATCGCACGAAGGGTGGGCGTATGGGCTCAGTCGTACGATTGAGCCGTGCGAATGGTCCAATCGTGCGATTGAGTATGTCGGCTAAAAATTGGCATGCAGGATAAGTAAGGCGGTTAAGGGTGTTAGAAGCAGATTTTATCTGCTATATTCTCACCCTCTCGTCCCTTTTGAACCCAACACCCCTGCTCTTGCTATATTGAGTAAATTAGCTCCGTTTTGGTAAGTTTTGCTTGGTGCGGATCGATTCTTGAATATGTTAAGCTGTGTATGTGGTTGAAATTGATCCAAAAACATGTTTTTAATCTGGGTTTTGTTAAATCTTTCTGTTAAACTGAAAAGTGAAGGTTCGGGTCCTAGTTTTTATGAAGATTGATGAAATAAGGACCCGAAACGGTTGTAAATGAGGTGTATATGTTCTGTTGTGAATATGGTATAATCTGAACGGTTAAAACTTGAATTTTTGGATCAAATATGGTAAGAACACAGCTGCTGATCCGTTTCAGGCGAATGAGCCCAGTCGCATGCCCATTCGTGCGACTGAGTCAATCGCATTGTTCAAACGTGCGACTGAAGTTCAGTCGCATGAACCAATCGTACGAATGGAGGTCATTCGCACAAACCCTGTTATAGCTCATTCGCACCTATGTCGTATGGTCCATTCGTACGACTAAGCTCAGTCGTATGTCAGTCGTACGAATGAGTCCAGTCGTATAGCCTTAGTCGTGTGAAGTGATCAGGTAGGGGTGGTTTGACTAAGTTAGGGTTGTTGTTTTAGGTTGCATTAAGAAAGAGAAGTTTTAGCTGCCCTAGTGTATTTGGATTGGTAAACACTTGCGGGAAGCATTAAGGTGAGTTCTAATTGCCCTTTTATGTGTTAATGCCGTATGATAAATGTTGTTTGATAAAATCGGGCACTGGCATGCATATAAATAAATATAAAATGTGAAAATGAGTTGAAAGTGGTAAATTGTGATGAATGGCGAGGTGGAGGTCTGACCCACCAAATTATAGACGGAGGTTTGACCCGTCAACGCCAAATTATAGACGGAGGTTTGACCCGTCAACGCGCGAGGTGGAGGTTTGACCCACCAAATTATAGACGGAGGTTTGACCCGTCAACGCGCGAGGTGGAGCTTTCACCCACCAAATTAAAATTGATAAAAAGATGTCCATAAATACCTTGTGGGTATTCGATATGCATATCAATACTGAGATAAATAAATGGACTGATGAATGTGTGTGTGGATCATTCGGTGTGATAACAGTTGATGAATTGTTACGGTTGAAATGTGGTGTATGTTAGAACTCACCAGTTTATCTGATTTTGTGTTTGTTTTCTAATGCATGTCAGGTAGTAATAGAGGTGCTCGTGATGGTCCCCCACAGAGTTAGCTTACGGTTATGGTGTACGATACTGGCCACAAATGTTGGGTTTTGGGAATGAAGTACTTGAAGTTTAAAAAGTTTTTGAAATGTCGGATAATGTCTTGTAAATATGGTTAACGATGTAAACAGTTTTAATATATATAAAATTCCGTTGCGTTTGTAGTCTCTGAATTGTTATAATAACCTAACTAGTAGCACCCTCCTTATTATATTATATTGTTATGAGATTGAGGGTGTTACAAGTTGGTATCAGAGCCTTAGTTAAAGAGATTTGAACAATTAATTGTTTCAAACTTTAACTGAATATATGGGAAGTGCCAGTATCTACGACCGGAGGTGGGGTGAATTATTGTGTGGATGAGTACTTAATTATTTGTGATAATTCATTCAATTGTTGAATGAAAGTAATTGTTTAAGATAACGATTAGTATGATGTGTGTGCATGATTCTGTGGTTTAGATAGGGTTAGAAATAAACTGTGAAAGGATAATAAGAAGAGGCAGGATGGTGTGAATAAGTAAATAATTGATAACACCTGGCCAATGTTATGAGCAATTTACATTATATGCAGCATCCTGGTATCACTCATTATTTGATTATGGTTTATTTCTGTTCGTAGATGGAGGAAACCAGTAATACAAATTCTAGACTTGAAGCTAGGATCTCAGGTGATGAACTTAAGGCAGCTATAGGTGATGAAGTTGCCCGAGTGTTACGTACTACCTTATCTGAAATGTTAAGTGACCTTAGAAAAGGTGGTGAATCATCTTCTCAACCAACTCCTCCACCTGTTATTGTTGAGCCTGTAGTGGAGAAACCAATATCATATAAGCATTTTAAGGAATGTGACCCGCCTAAGTTTGAAGGCCAGAAGGATGTAGTAGTAACTTATAAATGGTTACGAGAGATGGAAGCAGCGTTTAAACTTAGTAGATGCAAGGAAGATCATAAGGTGGGCTTTACAGTGCATTCTTTTCAAGCAGAAGCTTTGTACTGGTGGGATACAGTGGAACAGGCCATGGGTGAGGCTACCGTAAGTCAGATGACGTGGGAAACTTTTAAAGAACTGGTGATAGAAAAGTTCTGTCCGAAGGGCGAAATGGACAGAATTGAGATCAAGTTTTTGCAGTTTTAAGCAGCAGTTTAAGTCATAAAGAGTATACTTCCAGATTTGAAGAAATGGCTCGTTTGGTGCCTCATTTAGTAACTCCTGAGACAAAAAGGATTACTAGGTATATCCAGGGATTACCCCCTAAGGTGAGAATGTTGGTAAAGTCTAATTCTCCTTCTACTTACCAAGCCACGGTGAATCTGGCTGCGGACATGTATGAGGAAGTCGCTGAGTCTGAGAAAACTATGGTGAAAGAAGAAGTGGTGAGTCATCAGGAAGCTTCACTGAGTTCTAGGCCTATGTATGGATAGAGTGGCCGCAGAAGAGGAAGTTTAATGCTAGGGGTTTTGTAGGTCCCCCTCCTCGGTGTAATAGATGCGGGAAGTTTCATAGAGGAGAATGTAAATTGAATCACCCGGCATGTCGTAAATGCGGGAAGCCTGGACATTTCGTTTCCAGATGTCCAGAACTTCGGTGTTATGGATGCGGGGAGATGGGACACATGAAATCTGAATGTCCAAAACTTAGACCTGGACCGGTTCCTATTCGTGCAGTGGGAGGACCGAGTAAAGGCAGCGTGAGTGGTAGTAGCGGTACAGCGGGGAGAGCATTTACGATGACTACGGAGGAGGCTAAGGCACTACCGGATGTTGTGTCGGGTACGTTTCTTGTTAATGATGTACCTGCTAGAGTTTTATTTGATTCGGGGGCTAATAGAAGTTTTATATCAATAAAATTCTATGCCTTAATAAAAGTTAAACCATCAAAGCTAGATGTTGCCTTTTCAGTAGAAACTGCCTCTAATGAATTTATAGTTGTTAGTGAGGTAATAGATGATTGTTTTGTCGAACTAGAAGGTGTAAAATTTCCTGCTAGATTACATATGATGAAATTAGGAGGTTTTGATGTAGTATTGGGCATGGACTGGTTATCTACGTTTGAGGCTCAAATAATATGCAAAAGAAAGATGATTGTGCTGCGAGCACCAGATGATAATCTGGTAGCGGTTTTTGGTGATGGTCATGATAGTGTGGTGAAAGTCATATCTATGATTAAGGCTGAGAAATTATTGAGTAAGGGTTGCGAGTCATTTTGACATATGTAGTTGATACTGCTAAGAAGACAAAGAAATTAGAAAATGTTCCGGTGGTTTGTAATTTTTCTGATGTATTTCCTGAGGATCTACCGGTATACCTCCTGATAGAGAAATTGAGTTTAGAATTGATTTAATAGCTGAAGCAAAACCTGTCGCTAAAACCCCTTATAGGCTTGCACCGGCTGAATTAAAGGAACTCCTGAAACAATTACAGGAATTATTAGACAAGGGTTTTATCCGACCCAGCTCTTCGCCGTGGGGTGCCCATGTTCTATTTGTAAAGAAGAAAGATGGCAGTTTGAGGATGTGCATAGATTACAGAGAACTAAACAAGCTGACTGTCAAGAATAAATACCCATTACCCCGTATAGACGATTTATTTGATCAACTCCAAGGTGCTAATTGGTTCTCAAAGATAGATCTTAGATCCGGGTATCATCAGTTGAAGGTAAAAGAAGAGGACATACCAAAGACAGCTTTTCGTACTCGATATGGGCATTATGAATTTTTGGTGATGTCGTTTGGGTTAACGAATGCTCCTGCTGCTTTCATGGATTTGATGAACAGAGTATGTAGACCGATGTTGGATAAATCGGTAATTGTGTTTATAGATGATATTTTGATCTATTCTAAAAACGAAGGAGATCATGCTTGTCACATTCGAGAAGTATTGGAAACCTTAAGAAGGAATAAGTTGTATGCAAAATTCTCGAAATGTGAATTTTGGTTAAGAGAAGTAATTTTTGGGCCATGTGGTGAATGCGGATGGAATATTGGTGGATCCTGCAAAGATTGAAGCTGTGGTAAACTGGGGAATCCCTAAAAGTCCTTCAGAAATTCGTAGTTTCTTAGGATTGGCAGGATACTATAGAAGATTTATTCAAGACTTTGCCAAAATTGCTTCCCCATTGACGAAGTTAACTCGAAAGGATGTTAAGTATGAATGGAATAAAGAACAGGAAGCTGCTTTTCAGGAACTGAAGAATCGATTGACACAAGCCCCAGTATTAGCAATACCAGAAGGTGTGGAGGATTTAGTAATATATTCTGATGCATCATATCAGGGATTGGGGTGTGTTTTGATGCAACGTGGGAGAGTTATTGCTTATGCTTCTAGACAGTTGAAGACCCATGAAGTTAATTACCCAACCCATGATTTAGAACTGGCAGCTGTAGTTTTTGCTCTTAAGATATGGCGACATTACTTATATGGAGTGAGGTGTACCATCTTTACTGATCATAAGAGCCTGAAGTATTTCTTTGAACAAAAAGATTTGAATATGAGACAAAGGCGATGGTTGGAGTTAATCAAAGATTATGATTGTGAAATTTTATATCACCCCGGGAAAGCCAATGTGGTTGCTGATGCATTGAGCAGAAAGGAGAAGTACGAACCGATTAAGGTTAAAGCATATAAACTTGTGATTACTCTTGATTTTATGCAACAGCTGAAAGAAGCCCAACTGGAAGCATTAAAAGAAGGAAACATTAAGAGAGAAAGAATGGTTGGTCAAGAAAAATATTTAGAAGAAAATAGCCATGGTGTTAAAATCAGATTTGGTCGAATGTGGGTTCCGTTAGCTTTACGCGATATGATACTGGATGAGGCTCACAAATCTAGGTATTCCATTCACCCAGGCATGACTAAGATGTACCAAGATTTGAAACAAGACTATTGGTGGCCAGGGATGAAATTCAACGTGATGCAGTATGTAAATAGATGTCTGACGTGTGCCCAAGTGAAAGCTGAACATCAGAAACCTTATGGATTATTGCAGCCATTAGCCATTCCAGTTTGGAAATGGGATGATCTGACTATGGATTTTATAACAAAGTTGCCCCGTACACCAAAAGGTTATGATACTATTGGGTAGTGGTAGATCAGCTAACCAAGAGTGCTTTATTTCTACCAATACGGGAAACTTATTCGGTGGAAAAGTTAGCTGATATCTTTACTAAAGAAATAGTTAGATTGCATGGTGTTCCGAAAAGTATCACGTCTGATAGAGATGCCAGATTTACCTCCAGGTATTGGAGAAAATTTTACGAAGCCATGGGAACTAGACTTTACTTTAGTACAGCCTATCATCCACAAACAGATGGTCAAAGTGAAAGAACTATTCAGACATTGGAGGATATGCTACGGGCATGTAGTATTGATTTTGGAGGTAGCTGGGATAGTCATCTTCCATTAGCTGAATTTGCATACAATAACAGTTATCAAGCTACCCTTCAGATGTCTCCGTTTGAGATGTTGTATGGAAGAAAGTGCAGGACTCCACTTTATTGGGGAGATATGGGGCAACGTGAATTGGGGAATAGTGAAATAGTTGAAGAAACAATATCAAAGTTTGAAGTAGTTAAAAATTGTATTAGAGAGGCGAAAAGCAGGCAGAAATCATATGCAGATCGTAGAAGGAAACCATTAGAATTTAAAGTTGGGGATTTTGTCTTGTTGAAAGTTTCTCCTGGAAGGGCATTATTCGATTTAGAAAGAGGGGCAAGTTAAGTCCACGTTTTATTGGACCTTTCCAAATAGTGGAGAAAGTAGGGTACGTGGCGTATAAGTTGGACTTGCCTGAAGAATTAAGTGCTATTCATCCAACCTTCCACGTCTCTCAGTTACGGAAGTGTTTAGCTAATGAAACTCAATATGTACCATTAGATGATATTGAGGTTGATCAGAAGCTCAATTATGTTGAACAACCTGTGGCCATTACGGATCGTAAAGAGAAGAAACTTAGAAATAAGGGCATTAGCTTAGTCCGGGTGCAGTGGGCACATCACCAAGGATCTGAGTCAACCTGGGAGCCAGAAGAGGAGATGAGACGAAACTACCCTCATTTGTTTTAGTCAGGTTTCGAGGACGAAACCCTAAATAAGGTGGGTAGACTTGTAACATCCAAAAATTTCAATATTATATATTTAATTAGATTTAGTGTTCAGTCGCATGCCAAACGTGCGAATGAAGCTCAATCGCACGAATGGTGGGCGTATGGGCTCAGTCGTACGATTGAGCCGTGCGAATGGTCCAATCGTGCGATTGAGTATGTCGGCTAAAAATTGGCATGTAGGATAAGTAAGGTGGTTAAGGGTGTTAGAAGCAGATTTTATCTGCTATATTCTCATCCTCTCGTCCCTTTTGAACCCCAACACCCCTGCTCTTGCTATATTGAGTAAATTAGCTCCGTTTTGGTAAGTTTTGCTTGGTGCGGATCGATTCTTGAATATGTTAAGCTGTGTATGTGGTTGAAATTGATCCAAAAACATGTTTTTAATCTGGGTTTTGTTAAATCTTTCTGTTAAACTGAAAAGTGAAGGTTCGGGTCCTAGTTTTGTGAAGATTGATGAAATAAGGACCCGAAACGGTTGTAAATGAGGTGTATATGTTCTGTTGTGAATATGGTATAATCTGAACGGTTAAAACTTGAATTTTTGGATCAAATATGGTAAGAACACAGCTGCTGATCCGTTTCAGGCGAATGAGCCCAGTCGCATGCCCATTCGTGCGACTGAGTCAATCGCATTGTTCAAACGTGCGACTGAAGTTCAGTCGCATGAACCAATCGTACGAATGGATGTCATTCGCACAAACCCTGTTATAGCTCATTCGCACCTCTGTCGTATGGTCCATTCGTACGACTAAGCTCAGTCGTATGTTCAGTCGTACGAATGAGTCCAGTCGTATAGCCTTAGTCGTGTGAAGTGATCAGCTAGGGGTGGTTTGACTAAGTTAGGGTTGTTGTTTTAGGTTGCATTGAGAAAGAGAAGTTTTAGCTGCCCTAGTGTATTTGGATTGGTAAACACTTGCGGGAAGCATTAAGGTGAATTCTAATTGCCCTTTTTATGTGTTAATGCCGTATGATAAATGTTGTTTGATAAAATCGGGTACTGGCATGCATATAAATAAATATAAAATGTGAAAATGAGTTGAAAGTGGTAAATTGTGATGAATGGCGAGGTGGAGGTCTGACCCACCAAATTATAGACGGAGGTTTGACCCGTCAACGCCAAATTATAGACGGAGGTTTGACCCGTCAACGCGTGAGGTGGAGGTTTGACCCACCAAATTATAGACGGAGGTTTGACCCGTCAACGCGCGAGGTGGAGGTTTCACCCACCAAATTTAAATTGATAAAAAGATGTCCATAAATACCTTGTGGGTATTCGATATGCATATCAATACTGGGATAATAAATGGACTGATGAATGTGTGTGTGGATCATTCGGTGTGATAACAGTTGATGAATTGTTACGATTGAAATGTGGTGTATGTTATAACTCACCAGTTTATCTGATTTTGTGTTTGTTTTCTAATGCATGCCAGGTAGTAATAGAGGTGCTCGTGATGGTCCCCCATAGAGTTAGCTTCCGGTTATGGTGTACGATACTGGCCACAAATGTTGGGTTTTGGGAATGAAGTACTTGAAGTTTAAAAAGTTTTTGAAATGTCGGATAATGTCTTGTAAATATGGTTAACGATGTAAACAGTTTTTAATATATATAAAATTCCGCTGCATTTGTAGTCTCTGAATTGTTATAATAACCTAACTAGTAGCACCCTCCTTATTATATTATATTGTTATGAGATTGAGGGTGTTACACTAACTGTCACGGTTAGGCCTCACCGTGACAGTTAGGTCTCACACCCGACTGAACGGTCACGAGGAGCCCTAACCGTGACCGTTTGAGTCGGTTATAACGTTGTGTGCAGAATTCCCCAATTAAAATGATAGTCAGAATTAATTATTAGAGCGAATACACACACGTGTCCGTGGAAGACAATTTTCCAATATACTTATTTCATCAGATTTGAGAGTTGTTTATTAACTATAGCACTTAAATCAATCAGAAAAGTTTGAATGTGATTGTAACCTTGAAATCATGACTAGGCAGAATTTGCTTATTTTGCGTTTGACCTCTTCGATAAAAACAGTGAACTTGTGGCAAATCAATTAAATCTGAATATATATATATATATATATATATATATATATATAATGTTGGAAAATATAGTTTGAGTTAAAAAAGATGGAAAATTTGGTTTACAAAATGCCTGGTTTACATGTGTGTAAAAAACAGTTGTAACAATTTATATATGTGTAAAAAGCGGTTGCATGTATCAATTTTAGTATTATTATTTTAAATTTGTAAGATTACACTCTTGATAATAAAAAATTGATCTTATGGTGTAATTTTTATAATAAGGAAGCTCATATTAAAATGTTATGGTGGTTTCATGCAGAAAGAAAGTGGTTTAATTAGGAGAGAAACATATCAAATTTACTTTTTTACCTCTTACTAATTTTTTAACAACGACCTTTAAGAGTTAAGGTCTAAGCAGAGTTTGTTGCATCTACTCTCCTCACGTTGTTGCTCAAACTAGACAATGGGATTAGACCTATTACCATGGGTGCAATATGGAGATGGTTGGTCTTTAAGGTGGCTATGAGGGGTTTGGAAAGGAGATCGCTAAGTACCTTAGTGACATTTAATTTGGATTAAGCGTTCCTTGTGAGGCAGAGGTTGTGCTTCATAGCCCGAATAGGTTTTTAAAAAACTTTCACTTGGATGGGTCATTGGCTACGCTTATTGATAATTGTTCTAATGCATTTAACTTAGTGGATAGAACTGCCCTCCAGTATGAGGTTCGGACCCGGTGCCCGTCTGTTTCCTTATTGGTGGATTTGTTATATGACTAGGTGACTAGGTTATACATGAAAGATGATCATATTTTCTCCACTATTGAGGTCCAACAAAAGGATCCCTTAGGGCTTCTTCATTTTGCCTTAGTTTTGCATCCCCTCATTCATGGGATTAAGGATGAGTGTAAACTTCTATTCCATGCTTGGTACCTTGATGATGGTACGATTATAGGAGACGCTAAAGTGGTGGCTAAAGCCTTGGATATTATCGTGGCTGGTGGTCCATGGTTCTTGAACATAGCATCAAGAAAAAGGAGGTTCTCGGGCCGTTGTGTAATAGGATGAAGGTGCAGGTTGGTGTGTTTCCAAGCGATATTGAAAGACCGAGGTTAGGTGGGAAACTTTTTGGGGTGTCGTTAGTCAATATAGGGGTTTCATTAGTAGTTTGGTTGTGAAAAGGGCTTCTCATGTTATGGAACTAATGAGTTGTCTCCCATGGTTGGGAGACCCATAAAATGAGATTCTTTTGCTCTACTTATGTATAGGAGTTGGAAAGTCTTTTTTTTTGGTCTCAGAATATGCCAATCCATATATGTAGAGGATGCTACTCTTGTTTTTTATAAGAGCCTTTAGGGGGTGATCAAAGCTATCGTAGTTCGTGGAGGCCCTTATTTTGAAGATTTTCATTGGAGGTTGGCATCCCTTCCAACTAGGTTTGGAGGGTTGGTTTATGTTCAACTAAAGATGTATCTACATATGATTTTGTAGCCTCGACGGCGTAGTCTTGGAGTTTGGAGGACCACATTCTTCGGGGTTGTCGTACTGATGGAGTCGACTTTGATTTACGGTCCATGATAGATAATCTACACATGTCGCTTTACTAATTCGATCTAAGAGATTTATCTAAAAAGTACATCGCCACCCCCCCCCCCCAATGCCCAACACGCTTTGGCGAACGCCTTGTTTGGTGGAATCGTGTAGAATATAGAAATGAAATTTTATCTATCTCCCCGTCAAAGAGCGATGTTCAATTGCCTAAGGCTCCTTGGGCTCAAGATTTCCTAACTGTCATCCCCATTGAAGGACTTGACCAGCATATGTCAGCTTTGGAGTACAGGGCTATTATTAAATACCGTCATTTATTTCCGGCTGATGGCCATGTCTAGTTTTTCACAAGGTGTGTTTGGATTCTTTTGGTGAGTATGTGTTTCAATGCAAGGAACTTCCTAGGTTTAAATATAGATATGATTTGGTTATGGATGTTTTATATGATGTTCTTAAACAGACAGAAATTCCTGCTAAAAAGGAGCCCCCCTTGAAATTTCTTACGGATCCACTAGAAGGGAGGTCTACCCTTCAACCAACTGATATCCTTATGTTTGAGTGGGCAAGAACAGAACACGCTTGTGTAAATCGTATAAGAGTTTCTCCTCTTGTTGCATTTAGGGACAATAGTTTTGTTGTGGGTTAGGCTGCACTAAAGTCAAAATCAAACAAAATTGTTAAACACGAGAAAGCTTACTTAGATAATCAACATGTGTTTATCCCCTTTGCTTTTAATACGTCTGGTTTTCTTGCCATTCAGGTTGTGGATCTTCTAGATAGGGTTCAGCAAATCGTGAATGATAAAAGGTAAACATCAAATCTAAAATATAGTAAATGCTAAATGCTAAACTACAAAAGCTAAATGATAAAATCTAAAAACTAAAAGCTAAAAACTAAATTTAAAATCCTAAACCCTAAAACTAGCTAAATGCTAACTATAAATGCTAAAAGCTAAAAGGTAAAAGGTAAACTGCTAAACGTTCAAACATAAAGTTAAACTGTAAAGCTTAATCATAGAAGCTAAAGTTTAAAAGATAAACCTTAAAGCTAAAATGAAAAAGAAAAAACAATGATGTATATAATTTGATTGTAGACAAAATGAAGAATAAGAATGGTATGTTTGGTTGAGCCTCAACGCCTCAAAGCAGGAAGTTTCGAGTTCGATTCTAGGAAGCAGCAAATGTTTTATTTTTGTTTTCTTTTCAATTCTAGGAAGTAGCAAATGTTTTATTTTATATTTTTTCTGAGTAAAATGCTATTTTCGTCCATGACATTTTGTTTAATTTGTCATTTCAATTCAAAAACTTTTTTTACCATTTCAGTCACTGTAGTTTATCAAATGTTGTCATTTTCATCCACTTCACTAACTCCGCTAATATTTCCGTTAAATATGAGGTTATTTTAGTATTTTTAAAACTTTAGTTATCCATGTCACACCCCAACCTTGACGGCGGAATCGTCGAGGCGTGAGAGTTAAGATTGTTCACAGCCACATAACGCTATTGCCTGAAACATGTTAAAAATAACAGGTCAACATATTGTTGGTGAGCATTCTATAGTTTTTCATACATAAGTATATAAAAGATGGCAATTCATGTTGTAAATTAGAGAACAGGGTAACTAGGGATGTAAGACAGAATGCACAATCAAACCTTGACAAAGTTTTACAAGTCTCAAACGTTTACAAGTATATACGATTAGCTAAGTGTACTTGGATAAACCAAGCAGGCTTGTCAGGCCCATAGATCTATGACGTCGCCAGGCTAGCAATAGTTAATGATTGTACATATATTCGACATTACATGGTAGCTACATGATTCGACTAATCACAACATACAAGTAAATTGCCATAAGTTTACAAGATTCAACGTGTTTACAAGTGTAATGGTTAATACTGTAACATGTTTCACCCAAAAGTGTGTGAAATAATAAAATGGGTATAGAAATACTCACTTGGCGATTAAGTATAAATTGGACGATTAATAAGAAATAATAATGCGCGTCGTTTCAACGAATTCCTTTATAAGGTACCTAGAAATACATATTAAGATTTATAATAAGATTAACGGTTTAATGTGAATTAGAGTCTTAGATGGAATTTGGGGTTTTGACAGGTAATGAATATTACTTGTATTTCAATTTATTCAAAGGAAATATGTATTTTAAGTATTTTTAAATCCTAGAAGTGAAATTAGGTTTAATATCTGATAATGTTCAAATATATCTTATATATATTCTTGTTAATAAATATCATTATGATAACATATTACCCGATAACAATTTATTAATCCGAATTAATTGTTAAAGTATATTTATACGAAGTGACTTATAATTACGTTTGTAAATAATTGTGAAATTAATCATGAAACGCATATAATTTCTACGAGAAATTCATGATTACGTTAACATCGTGATCAATAATAATTTGATATTTTAAACTATTATTTAAAGTCATGTTTTTATAAAAATAAACCAATTATATTATTTGTTATTGGATATTTTTATATAAAATTAAAGTGTTTTCAAAGAAATAATTTTACAGAAATTATTGGATAACTATTAAAATAATTAGAGTTTATAAAATAAATTTTTAGAATTTTCAGAATTTTTTTATGATTTTTAAAGGCTTAAAAAGCCAATTAAAAAATAATGGGGGTGCCCGGGGTCGAACCCGGGACCTCCTGTCTACACACACATGCACCAAACCAGTGAACCAAGGCCGCAGCCGCGGTTAAGAATGGTTCCCAATTGTTTTAAGCACACCTGCGATTCAATCCCAAATCCCACGAACCCTAACTCGAACAGGTTCAAAATTGAAGCTCAATTCAAGTTTGATTATGTCTAGATTCATGGGGCTTTTGATCCTCATGTAAAATCGAGTACCATGATGTGTTAAATTACCTGTTTTCATGTTAAATCGATAGAGAACAGATTAAGAACAGTTCGCGGTCGATGTGAGGATCGATGGATGAGCAATACTTGATGAAAATCGAATTAAATTTGTAGGAAGTTTCGTATGTTGTTCTAGATTAAAAGCCCTTTGTTAATTTTGTAGATTGAAGTTCTGTTGATAGTGTTCGATAAGGTTGCAGGTTCGATGAAGACGACGACTGATTTCTGTGTGTTTATGTGCATTCGATTGAAATTACAGATTGTATTTCATTTATAGTGTGATAAAGTTCAACTTGATTGAATCAATTTGTCTAAAGTAGTCTTTGAATGGGTCAATTAACTTTGAACGGTCGGGAAAGAATTTGGATCCAATGTTTGTGAGCTTTGGATACTGATTACATGCGTTTCAGGGTGCCTCGAGTTCGAATCTTGGTCGCAAAGCTGTCGGGGCATTGGATTCGGGTTGAAACCGCGTAATTTTTGAGTATTTCACTCGCCGGAGATCGGCCGGAGACGGCCGGAATAGGGTGGCCGGAAAAACGGGGAAGGGGGTTGGGTTTTTAAAAATTTTTCACTTTGGCCCCTGCGGTTTGTTTTCTTTATTTCGTACATAAACTTCTTTTGAAGTTTGATAAATGACCAAATACCCCCTAGACTTTAATATTATCATTTTTATTTTTATTATTCTTGTTATCATTATTATTATTATTATTATTATCATCATTATTATTATTATTATTATTATTCATTTATTTATTTATTTTATTATTATTATATTATTATTATTATTATTATTATTATTATTATTATTATTATTATTATTTGCGAAATACGAAATGTTACAGTCTCCCCTACTTTAGGAAATTTCGTCCCGAAATTTGTTTACGAGGAGGCTGTGACGACAAGATGAGGACACTTGGAGGACTTTCAGGTTTTGATGAAGAAGAAAATTCATCATCGATTAAGCTGACCGCTTTAGTGTTTACTTTATGTGCAATGGCAGAGCCATTAGAGGTAAAAAGAGAGTCTAACGTGTGTGTCTTCCAATTAGCCTCATGAATGTTAATTATCGTATAAATACAAAGTGTTACTGTCTCCCCTACTTTATAGAATTTCATTCAGAATTTAAAAATGAACTAAACAAACAAATACGAGTATCTCTGCTTCATATGATCCTCCCGCTCCCACGTGAACTCAGCTCCACATTTGTTCTCCCAACGAACCTTGACAATTGGAGTTGTTGTGGTTCTAGTCTTCTTCATGATGCGATCCATAATTTCGACAGGTTTCTCGATGAAATGCAATGACTCGTCGATCTGAATGTCTTCCAGTGGAACATGCAGACTCTCGTCGGCCAAACACTTTCTCAGATTTGAGACATGAAACACAGGATGAACTCCACTAAGGTCAGAAGGTAGTTCCAGTTTATAAGCCACTTTCCCGATTCTTTTCAGGATTTTGAATGGTCCTACAAATCTTGGAGCTAGTTTGCCCTTCTTTCCAAAGCGAATAACGCCTTTCTATGGTGAAACCTTAAGAAGAACCATATCACCAACTTGAAACTCCAACAGTTTACGATGCTTATCGGCATAGCTCTTTTGTCGACTTCTTGCCACTTCAAGGTTCTTGCGGATTGTAGCGACTTTATCGGTCGTTTCTTGTATAAGTTCAGGACCAGTGATAAAGCTTTCACCAATGTCGGTCCAACAGATCGGTGATCGGCATTTACGACCATAAAGTGCTTCGAACGGTGCCATCTTGATACTCGGTGATAACTATTGTTATACGAAAATTCCGCGAGCGGTAAATGCGTATCCCAATTACCACCAAAGTCAAGGACACATAGTCATAGCAAATCCTCGAGGGTTTGGATTGTTCGTTCGGTTTGGCCATCAGTTTGAGGATGGTAAGCCGTACTTAAATCTAATTGAGTACCCAAGAGTTCTTGCATAGATGACCAAAAGTGTGAAGTGAAACAAGCATCTCGATCAGAAATGATGTGCAACGGTACGCCATGACGACTAACAATTTCATCAATGTATATGCGAGCTAGTCTTGAAACCTTGTAAGTGTCTCGTATAGGTATGAAATGTGCCGTCTTGGTCAAACGATCCACAATCACCCATATACTATCATGACCACGAGGAGTACGTGGTAACTTGGTTATGAAATCCATGGATACATGTTCCCATTTCCACATAGGGATTTCAGGTTGTTCAAGTAAACCACTTGGTCGTTGATGCTCGGCTTTGACTCTTGCACACGTGAGACATTTGGAGACATAAACCGCAATATCTTTCTTCATTCCAGGCCACCAATATTGACCACGCAAGTCCATGTACATTTTATCAGAGCCAGGATGAATAAAATATCGGGTGTGATGAGCTTCGTTCAAAATGATGTGTCGAAGGTTATTACGATTTGGGATCCAAAGTCGATTGAGAAAGTACCATAGACCGTTTGGTTTTTCCTCCAGTTGTGATCGAACGTTAGACACCAAATCCTCATTACTTCCTTCGTCGGTTATTGCCGCTTGTTGAGCCTTGCGAATGCATAACTCGAGATCACTATCAATTCTTATGTTTTGGAGCATGATAGTAGCCTCGTTAATATCCACACGAACCTCGGTATCAAATTCTCTTAACGTGTGAAACCACTGTCTTCGATCTCGGATTCCTTGTAGTGAGACAGTTTTGTTATGGACCTTGCGACTCAGCGCGTCGGCTACAACATTCGCCTTTCCAGGATGATAGCGAATGTCACAGTCGTAGTCGCTGATTAACTCGATCCAACGTCTTTGTCTCATGTTGAGATCTTTTTGGTTGAACACATGTTGGAGACTTTTGTGGTCGGTGTAGACTATGCATTTCGTCCCATAAAGATAATGTCGCCAGATCTTCAAAGCGAAAACCACAGCACCGAGTTCAAGATCATGAGTCGTGTAATTCACCTCGTGAACCTTCAATTGTCTTGATGCATATGCTATCACCTTTCCTCGTTGCATAAGAACACAACCAAGACCTTGTTTTGAAACATCACAATATACGGTGAAATCATCGTTTCCATCGGGTAGGGTCAAGATAGGAGCATTGCTTAGTTTGTGTTTTAATGTTTCAAAAGCTTCCTCTTGCTCGGGCCCCCACTCGAATGGTTTATTCTTTTGTGTTAAGGAAGTGAGCGGCTTCGCGATCCTCGAAAAGTTAGCGATAAATCGCCGATAATAGCCAGCAAGACCAAGGAAAGAACGAATCTCGGTCGGTGTCGTGGGAACACACCAATTCTTCACAGCTTCCACCTTTGCAGGATCAACGTGAATTCCTTGGCTATTCACCACGTGTCCTAGAAATTGAACCTCCTCGAGCCAGAAATCACACTTCGAGAACTTCGCATACAATTGCTCTTTCTTCAACAGTTCAAGAACTTGTCGCAAATGCAGTTCATGCTCGGCGTTGGTTTTGGAGTAGATGAGGATGTCATCAATGAAGACGATCACAAACTTATCTAGATAAGGCTTGCATACTCGATTCATGAGATCCATGAAAACAGCAGGAGCATTAGTCAAGCCAAAAGGCATCACCGTAAACTCATAGTGCCCATAACGAGTACGAAACGCGGTCTTTGGGATGTCATCATCATGGACACGTAATTGGTGATATCCAGAACGTAGATCAATCTTCGAGAATATAGTAGCTCCTTGAATTTGATCAAACAGATCGTCGATACGAGGGAGAGGATACCGGTTTTTGATGGTCAACTTGTTGAGCTCTCGGTAATCGATACACATACGGAATGACCCATCTTTCTTCTTCACAAATAAGACAGGTGCACCCCAAGGAGAAGAACTAGGGCGGATAAACCCTTTTCGGATAATTCCTAGAGTTGGCTAGAGAGTTCTTGCAATTCCGATGGTGCAAGCCGATACTGTGACTTAGCCACGGGTTGTGCTCCCGGTATCAAATCAATTTTAAATTCAACTTCATGCACGGGAGGTAAACCACTAAGGTCATCGGGAAATACTTCAGGAAAGTCTCGTACAATAGGGACATCCTTAAGTTCTTTCCCTTTGGCTTTTGTGTTGACCACGTAAGCCAAGAAGGCTATATACTTCTTGTTTAAGCACTTTCGGGCTTTAGTGCAAGACATGAGTTTGAGTCCTTGTGATGATTTCTCGCCGAACACTTTCAAAGTATCCCCGGATGGTAATGGTATTCGAATACACTTCTCAAAACAAACGATCTCGGCATGATGTTTGGCTAGCCAATCCATTCCAATGATGACGTCAAAGCTTCCGAGTTTCATAGGAATAAGATCAATAGAGAATTCGTGCTCGTCAAAGCTTATGATGCAATCACGTATTATGACGTCAACGACAATAGGTTTTCCATCGGCGACTTCGACCGTGTAGGGTCTTTCCAGATTAATACGTGATTTAGAAAGTATGGGCTCGAATTCTAACGACACGAAACTCTTATCCGCACCCGAATCAAATAATACAGATGCATAATGATCATTTACAAGATACATACATGTTCGGTAAAAAAAAATTTTATTATTGATACGATGATTACAAAGATGGAAAACATCAATAATACAAGAAATGATTCAAACGGGGTTCTTCGTCGTACCATTCACAACGTCATTGCTGACTTGTGCTTGGTTGGCGTTGATATTGAAAGCCCTTCCACGAGCTGGTGGCACGTTGCTCGCATTGCGAGGGCATTGCGGACGGAAATGACCAGGCTCGCCACAGTTGTAGCAGGTTCGGTTGGCAAGCATTGCGGCGTTGTTTGGTGCACGAAGACAAGTAGTCACCAAGTGGCCATACTTTCCACACAACGAGCAGATTCGGCATGGAACGTTACCCGCATGATGGTACTTGCACGTGTTACACATTGGCAGAGGACCCGCATAAGCTTTAGCCATGGGAGCTTGATTTGCAACCACCATTTGTTTTTTAGGAGCATTTGGAGTGGTCACAGCGTAGTTGCGTGTTGGTGTGAACTTGCGCTTCTTATTGTTGTTGTTGTTGTGAGACGGTTCAGCTTTAGTCTCCTTAACGACTTCAGTAGCCGTCTTTTCCACCTTCTTTGCACCCTTCACCGACATGGTGCCCGCTCTTATATGATTCTCGGTAAGTTGAGCGGTGATAGTGATGGCTTCCTCCAAGGTGTTGGGTCGGCTGCCCACTACAGCATCTTGAATTTGGGGTGGTACACCCTTTATGAACTTCTCAATGTTGCGGGGGACAGTGTCGACCATATGGGGTAGTAGTAAACTCAACTCGTGATGCCTAGTTGAGTAGGCCAAATGGTCACCACCATCTTGCTTCAAGTTCCAGAACTCTTCCTCCAACTTTTGCAGTTCGCTTCTTGGGCAGAATTTTGCGATGGCGATGTTTTTGAACTCTTCCCAAGTAAGTGCCAGAATAGCCTCGGCTCCTCGATTCCTCTTCTCGCTAATCCACCAAGTAAGTGCTCTTTGTTGGAGCATACTAGTGGCATAACGAACCTTGAGTGCTTCGGGACACTCACAGTTGGCGAAGGTGTTCTCCATGCTCTCGAACCACTCAAGAAGACCAGTGGCTCCTTCCTTGCCACTAAAACTAGTGGGCTTGCAAGAGATAAAGTGCTTGAAAGTGCAAGTTTGGTTGTTACGGCCTTGGGTTGCACTAGTTTCCCCTTGGCCGTTGTTGTGGTTTGCGATGTTGGCAATCATGGTGCTGCTGAGTTCAGCCACCATATTTGGGATGACAGCAGCCATTTCTTGAGCAATACTGGCGGCTAGCTTACGGCTGGAACTTCCACGCCTTGCAAGTTGACGAGACATGCTGGACATACTAAAAGTGAGTTAGTTACGGGAATGAAGATAACAAAGGATATTAGTTTAGACAAAGGTAAGCTAAAGGTTGTAAGGTACACGGAATGATTCCATTTGGTAACGCATTACCATTTGGAACCGTGGACACGTCAAGGTAAATTGACTCATTTGCCTTAGAGATTTGTGTATTTTGACCATAGTTTATCACTCATCCCAGAAATCCCCAGGTAAGCGTAACTGGTCCCGTAGGATATATGCGAAACGCTTGCCTTAGCCCGAAGGCTTTTTGCCAGGAAATCCAGAATACAGGTGTCTATGTGTCACACAATATTTCTTAGGTTCATGAAATCAAAACCTTGATGAGATTTATATAGATTAGACATAACGTCTAAAGATCCAAGTCATAAGCATAAGTATACGATTCCAGGTGTCGTCGAGAATAAGATTGAGAGGTTTCATGTTCGGGAAGAGTCAAAGATAAGTTTAGGGAGACAAGTAACTAAGTTTAGGCAATCCTATGCTAAGGCATCAAATTGCACATAAGAAGGCATAGCATTATGTAATATGCAAACCATGTATTTACAAGATAAAAATACTATAAGGTGCATGCATAAGCTATAGTCTAGGTCATCATTAATAACCTAAATCCCTATAGTTATGGGCTCTGATACCATGGACACATGCCTGCAAATACTCCCACAGGGGAGCGCTATGACTCATCCCACATCGGTTGGGCAGGTGAACGAAGGCTTCTTTATAAGGGGCTGGATACCTTCCCCAATTGGACGCGTTTTAAACCCGTGAGGCTGCGGCCAAAGCGGACAATATCCAGTTGCGGCTCTCGTACACCTTCCTGCGGGGGGTGTCACAGTTGGTATCAGAGCCAGGGCCGGGCCGTTGTGCCAGCGAGGACGCTGGTCTCACTTCGGTGGGTGGATGGACACATGCCTGCAAATACTCCCACAAGGGAGGGCTATGACTCATCCCACATCGGTTGAGCAGGTGAACGAAGGCTTCTTTATAAGGGGCTGGATACCTTCCCCAATTGGACGCGTTTTAAACCCGTGAGGCTGCGGCCAAAGCGGACAATATCCAGTTGCGGCTCTCGTACACCTTCCTGCGGGGGGTGTCACAATCCAACTAAAACAAATTAATCAATTAATATTCAATTAAAATTGAAAAAAACATATGAAGAGATTAGTGAGACAGGACGATTCGGTTTAAAATATTCGATTAACTCTAACTCATGTTGTTCGATTGGGGTATTTTTTTAGATTTAATTAATCTTCATATTTTGCTCTAACATGTACATTTATTCGATTGAGATCTACAGTGGGATTGAGGTCTACTGTTGTCACGCTTTGTTTGATTGAGATCTGATATTGTCATGTTACGTGACAACAATAGACCTCAATCAAACAAAATGTGACAACAATAGATATCAATCAAACAACGGTGTACTTTCGAACAAAACATTAAATATCAATTGAAATGTCACAGCAAACCTCAATTGAACAACATAATTTAGAGTTAATCGAAACTTTTAAATCGAAGCGTCTGGTCTCACTAGTCGCTTTATATGTTTTTGTTATTTTAATTAAATATTAATTAATTATTTTATTTTAATTGGATAATTACGGCGTTGAAAAAGACTAAATAACCATCATATTTAACGGAGATTTTAACGGAGTTAGTTGAGTGGATGCAAATGGCAACATTTGGTAAACCATAGTGCCTGAAATGGTAAAAAAAAGTTTTTGGATTGAAAACGCAAATTCAATAAAACATCAGGACGGAAATGACATTTTACTCTTTTTTTTCTCTCTTTAAAATGTGTGGCTATCAAGTGTTCCGTTATTCCCCAAAACAAGGATTTTCTATTGAAATTTTCCTGATATAGACTATACAAAAATTGTGAATTATACATATCTTCAACTCCTGTGTTCCTTATGTAACAGTTTCCTATCATATTGGATGAGGGTAAACTACGTGTAATAGTTAATGAGTATGAGCGTAAAAGTGATGTAATATACACATCAAGCAGTAAGTGTTTTCGTAATCACATGCATGTCGATTGGTGAGTGGATTTTGATTAAAAAGTTTGAAAATAGGAAAGGGTCACGATCACTTTGAATTGAATTACAAATTAAATATTTTTGCCCAAAGCCCTCAATGCAACCAAAGTGAGCCCCTTCAACGCCCCTCTTACGACAAGTGTAGGCTCGCGTCTGACATGTCTTACGCTCATGGACTGTAAAACATATATAGCCTAGCATGTGTATGTTATTACAACTAGGTGTGTTTAAATTCGGATATCCTAACTTTAGATATCCAAATTTAATGTATCTAAACTTTTGGATGGATGATTCCAATATTCACATTAGTATTTGAAATTTTGGTTATCCAAAATTTCATGTATTGGATTTTTCATTTGGATATTCGGATTCGAATATTGTTGCTCGCATCCAATCGCAAGTAAGACGCATAGTTTAAAGGATGAAAAAAAAACACTCTCTAAAACCACATATGAACAAACCAAGCCTTCTATGTTTTTTAAATTAAACTCATTTTACGAAATGCTAAGAGACTAATTCTTATTCTTTTACAAATAATATATAAGCCTTAATTTGATTAATTATAATGAGAAACATTTAATATGTATTATAGGGGGAAAAAGTCATATGTTCAGGTGCGATTATTCATTTAGTAGCAAAATTGATTTCAAACATCCGCAATCATGCGTTTATCACATGCATTTCCCTAAATTAATTCCTTAGAAGTAATAACAAAACCACTGACAAAGCTTATTAATTATAGATGACTCTTTTTTTTTTTCTGAAAGTTGAATTTCATTCAATACCAATATCAAGTTAGTTGTTGTTAGTGAGGTTCGAACCCCTGACCTCCCTGTTGAAAACCCAAACCACTACCACCACACCACTTAGGGGTGGGACAATTATAGATGACTCTAATTTCATTGTTTTCTTCCGACCAATAATTTATATAATTACGTTAATTATATTATTTTAACAAAAAATGTACAACACTATTTCGAAACATATGTGTTATCTTAATAGAGTCCGCTCATTTATTTTCCATCCGGATCACAATTGTAAAAACCTCCCGCCTCGACCATAAGTATTTTTGCTTAGAATCATTGTTAATTACGTTAATTATATATATAACAATTATAAGCCATTACCTATCCAATGAAATTTTGCCACTCGGGGTAAATCATGTTTTAGTCAATGTTTGCAATCCAAGTTTTATTTTAGTTATTTCTTTAACTTAAACAACCTCAATTAGCAACAAAACACAGCAACCGCCTTCCACCATCTGTGAGATCTTTAGTTTGCATCTTGTCACTTGTGGTTCTAATAATTTTTTACATGAAAGAAACATGGTTAAATAAATTTTAGTAGGAGAAAATTACCTACAAGGGCACTGGCCTAGTGTCCTCGAGTTCAAGTCGTTCGAATGGAGAGTTTTTTACTATATATTTTGTATTATTATTTATTACATTTGTTTTCTAATTGTTTTTATATTATTTATTGCTAGTTTTATTATTAAAATTAGTGTCTTTATATTCTTGTTATTATTTTATTTATTATATTATCTTCATTAGTTTTACTATTCTTATTATATTTGTTTATATCTTTTATTATTATTACTAATATTGTCAAAAATTATGATATCAACTCAAGATCCTTCAAACTCTTCACAAAAGAAAGATCCAGTACAATGAACCAATCGAAATACAACCAGAACACAACCAAAATATCAACAGTTCATAGAATCGATGAACTGATAACAAGAACAGAGAGAAAACTCAAGAAGCATAACGAGAGGAAAACCCTAGCTTCGAGAAGACGAAAAAGTACAAGAACTCTCTGGAAAAAAATCTAAGAAAATGTGTGTGTGTATGTGTACAACACACACACAGCCAAACAATATAAACCAAGCTCTCGGCCCAGCATAACAAACAAGCCCATCAGCTTAGCAGCCCAGCAGCATCTCAACAAGCCCAGCAGCATCTCAACAAGCCCAGCAGCAACTCAACGAGCCCAGCAACATTTTAAACAACAAAAACAACAAAAACAAATTAGAACAAATAGAACAAATATTAACTAGACTAAACTGAGATGAGATGTTTGGTTAAGAATTGATAACAATTATCAACCCTTTTTAACACCCCCCCTCAATTCGAACAACCAAACACATCATACATTTGTAAACACTTAACCAAATGATTATGCTGATGTACAAGAAGACCTTTAGTAAAAATATCAGCAACCTGATTTGCTGAACTAACAGATTCCGGTTTAATAATACCCAAAGAAATTTTTTCCCGAAGAAAAAACAAGTCCAACTCAAAATGTTTAGTCCTGTCATGAAAAACAGGATTAGCAGCAATGGACAAAGCTGCATTACTGTCACAATAAAGAGAAACGGGTAACTGTATCACAACTCCCAATTCCTCAAGTACATTTTTCAACCACATTAACTCACAAGTAGCAGCAACCATTGCTCGATACTCTGCTTCAGCAGATGATCGAGAAACAGTTGGCTGCTTCTTGCTTTTCCAAGAAATTAATGAATTACCCAACAAGATACAAAACCCAGTTACAGATTTCTTGGTATCAAGACACTTAGCCCAGTCAGAATCTGAATAAGCTGTAAGATTCAAACCAGACCCTTTACTCAACAGAATTCCTTTTCCAGGAGATCCTTTCAAATATCTAAGTAACCGAAGAGCAAGTTGCAAATGTGACTGAGTTGGTTTATGCATATATTGACTAAGAAACTGCACAGAATATGATATATCCGGTCGAGTATGAGACAAATAAATCAACTTGCCAAGCAACTTTTGATAACCAGACACATTGTCAAGCAAAGTTTCATTCCTTTTACAAAACTTTGTAATCACAAAATTCTGTTCAATAGGAGTTTTAACAGGTTTACAAGCACTCAAACCAAATTCCGACAACAACTCCAAACAATACTTTTTTTGTGACAAACACACACCCTTATCATTTCGAATAACCTCCAACCAAGAAAGTATTTCAACAAACCCAGATCCTTAATACGAAAAGTGGATCTCAACAACTGTTTAACCTCATCAATAGCTTCAAGAGAACTACCAGTAATGACTATATCATCCACATATACCAGTAAAATAACCAAAACAGATCCACTAGACTTAACAAACAATGAATGATCACACAAACTATGTTTAAAACCAATATTATTTAACACACCAACCAATTTTTCATTCCACATTCTAGGGGCCTGTTTTAACCCATAAAGGGACTTATTCAATTTACACACTTTGTTCTCATTTTTGAATAGTAACCTTCAGGAAGACTCATAAACACTTCTTCATTGAGATCACCATAAAGAAAAGCATTATCTATATCTAATTGATATAAAGGCCAATCTCGTTCTACTGCCAACGTTATTACAAGTCTTACTGTAACCATTTTGACTACTGGAGAAAATGTTTCTTCAAAGTCTATGCCTTCTTTTTGGCTATAGCCTTTGGCAACCAACCTTGCTTTGAAGCGATCAATCTCTCCAGTAGACTTATATTTAATCTTATACACCCATTTGCACCCTATAGGTTTTCTTCCAGATGGAAGATCAACAAGGGTCCAGGTGTCATTTCTATGTAAAGCTTCCATTTCTTTATTCATGGCACTAACCCAATTATTATCAGTTACAGCTTCCCTGAAGCTCCTAGGCTCTAAGGTTTTATTCAGTGAAGTAGTAAAACACAGACTATCATGAGACAAGTGAGAATAATTGACCACTTTTTCAAGACCATACTTAACTTTTCCTTCCACAACAAAATCATGTAATTTTTTTGGAAAAACAGACTATCGAGACGATTTTCTAAGACTACCACTTGGATCATTAAAACCCTCAGGAGAAACTGACTCATCATTATACCTACCTAGCCTATCTACCTCACTAGTTTCAGCAGGCATCTGGGGAGGCTGCTGCTCCTCAACCGTACTACAACCGTCGACAGTTGGTTGTTGAGACACAGCCTCGCCATCCCTAGTCACCCTACTGACGGAAGGAGGCTGACAAGAGGTTGTATTCCTTTGTTCCCTCTCCTCATCATCGGGTTTTTCACCTTCAGAATTATCAGGTTGACTTTGTTCAAACTTATCAAAAAAATTTAGATTATTTATTTCACAGTCACCATTAATCACAGAAGCTTTAGGTTCTTTATTAGCTTGAAACGGAAAAATTGTTTCATAAAATTTTACATCCCTTGAAAATATAACTTGTTTAGAGTCAAGACTCCACAATTTATAACCCTTCTTTTGATTTGAATACCCAATTAAGACACATTTTTCAGCATGGCTACTAAACTTATTAGTATTATTTAATATGGTGCTAAAACAAAGACAACCGAAAATTCTAAGGTGTTCTAAAGAGGGACTAAAACCAAACATGAGTTCATACGGTGTTTTTCCATTTAAGACAGAGGATGGTGTCCTGTTAATCAAGTATGCAGCTGTCAGAACACATTCGGACCAAAAAGAAAGAGGAACATAACTTTGAAACATCAAAGACCTAGCCACATTCAATAGATGCCTATGCTTCCTTTCTACTACCCCATTTTGTTGGGGTGTATAAGTACAAGTAGTTTGATGAAAGATGCCATTATTTTTACAAAACTCATCCATTTGACGATTAACAAATTCAGAACCGTTATCACTTCTGAAAAATTTTTATAGTACTTTCAAACTGATTTTTAACTAAGCTGTAGAAATTTTTTAGATTTGAAAACACTTCATCTTTATGTTTAAGAAGACAAACCCAAACAGCTCTTGAGAAATCATCAACTATGGTTAGAAAATATTTATATCCTTCTCTACTTTGAACCTTATAGGGACCCCATATATCCAAATGAATAAGATCTCCTACACGTTTAGACTTATGATCACTTAACGGAAACGAAAGTCTATGTTGTTTAGCCCTATGACAAATATCACAAGGCATTTTATTAGACGGCAGGTTAATTTTTAAAACATCTTTCAAGACTAACAAGGCATTATCAGACGGGTGACCAAGTCTAGAATGCCACACATCAACAGATCTAACAGAACTAAAACACACCTTCATAGAGTTTTTACAATCACCAAACAGATACAGACCATCAGTCTGTTTACCAGTCACCAGGGTTCTCTTTGTAAGTGAATCCTGAATGTAACATTTATCTTTGTCAAACAAGACTTGTAGATTACTATCAGACGCCAACTTATACACAGACATCAGGTTGGCACAGTACTCAGGTACAACAAACACATCATGCAACACTATTGTTTCACATAGTTTAAAAGAACCAATTTTAGTTACTTGAGCATTAGTTCCATTTGGGTGTTTCACAGTAATGTTACAACTGGAAACATCTAATTGATTAAACAGCCCTTTATCATGCATTATCATGTGTTGATTAGCACCTGAGTCAATGATCCAGCCTAATGAACTGGACTTAATTTCACTACCAGACCCACACACGGTTCTAAAAAAACAGTTGGCAACAACAGGTGGATTGAAATTACCTCCTACACTGTTATTTGAAGTAGGTTCACCACCACTATCATTTAACAGTCCTAACAGTCTTGAGATCTGATCAGGAGTAAGTGAAGGTGCAAGGGAATTATTACTTGTCGTGGGTGAATGACCTGATTTATTGGTCATGGAGTTGTTTGAGTAGGAGTTTTTATTTCCTGGATTTGACCTAGTCTTTCCACCTTGTGGATACCCTACAATTTCATAACACCTTTCAACAGTATGACCAAGTTTGTTACAATGGGTACACTTAAGGTTTGGATTGGGACCCTTTCGAAAAACTTTTTTATTATCACTTACTTGAACTGTTTTGGCAGTGAACCCTACATTTTGATTTTTGGAGGAACTGGTAGAGGAACTACTTGTTCCTCTGTGAGACTCCTCTCGTGAAATGATTGAGAAAGCAGTTTTGATTGTGGGTAAAGGGTCCCTGGTTAATAAATTTGTTCTAACAGGTTGATAGACTTCGTCTAAACCCATTAGAAACTGCATTAGTTTTATTAGGTGATTAAAGTCATTAAACTCTTTTGAGGCTGTACAGGTACACGATGGAAGTTGCACCATTGCATCAAATTGCTTCCACATCGTGTTAATCCTATGATAGTAATCAGACACAGAGGACCCATTCTGGGTAACAGAGTTAATTTTTTGATATAGCCCAAACACAACCGACCCATCCACTTTATCATAGGTTTCTTTTAAATCAGACCACACTTCTGAAGCTAGTTTAGAGTACACCTGACCTACATAGAGTTCATCTGATACTGAATTAAGAAGCCATGTTAAGACAACAGAGTTACATCTTTCCCATTGATTTGCTAACACTTCATTTGTTGTAGATTTTTTACAAGATTTGTCTATAAACCCTATTTTATTTTTTGCCCGTAAAGCTAATTGCATGGCATTGGCCCACACTGTGTAATTTTCAGTGCCTTTTAACTTTATGTTAACAATGGTCAGACTACTCGAATCACTAGCATGCAAATATAAAGGGTCACTTGCATCAAGCTTACTTACCAATGTATCAGTCACCACAACATCCAAATTTTCAGGACTAGTCATTTTTTATAAGAATATGAACAAATAATAGTCAAACAAGGGATGAAGGCACGCAGGCACACGCACAGAGATCAATCAGGACCAGCGCCAGGTTTTCACACCATTCAAGATGGCAGATCAAGGATTAGTCCTGTTGATAATGCAAGAACACGCAACAAGTTTCACACACGTGATGCACACAAAGATAGCAAACGAACAGGGCTGACTACCCCTGTTATACCAGATGCTGGTACTCCTAACCCAGCCAATCAATGCCTATATCTAAAAATACAAAAAAAACAGTGCAAGAAACTTAAAGATGGAAAGATCTCACCAAATCCACCCAAGTTAGGGTAATCCAAGAGCAGAAGAGAACAGGATCTGCAACCTTCACTTAGGGTTACAGAAACACTGTTAGAAAATCCTCACAGCAACAACAGATATACACGAGCTGCCCGATGAGAAAATCCACCCAAATTAGGGTAATCCAAGAGCAGAAGAGAACAGGATCTGTAACCTTCACTTAGGGTTACAGAAACACTGTTAGAAAATCCTCACAGCAACAACAGATATACACGAGCTGTCCGATGATCCTCTTCGTAACAACTGATCCACCAAATTAGGGTTTGAGAACAAAACCCTAATAGCGGGCGAGTGTTTTCGAGAGAGAAGACCCAAGGATTAGCGAGTGTAAACAGCGGAAGACCAGAATCAGAGCCCTTAAAGCTCTGATACCATGTCAAAAATTATGATATCAACTCAAGATCCTTCAAACTCTTCACAAAAGAAAGATCCAGTACAATGAACCAATCGAAATACAACCAGAACACAACCAAAATATCAACAGTTCATAGAATCGATGAACTGATAACAAGAACAGAGAGAAAACTCAAGAAGCATAACGAGAGGAAAACCCTAGCTTCGAGAAGACGAAAAAGTACAAGAACTCTCTGGAAAAAATCTAAGAAAATGTGTGTGTGTATGTGTACAACACACACACAGCCAAACAATATAAACCAAGCTCTCGGCCCAGCATAACAAACAAGCCCATCAGCTTAGCAGCCCAGCAGCATCTCAACAAGCCCAGCAGCATCTCAACAAGCCCAGCAGCAACTCAACGAGCCCAGCAACATTTTAAACAACAAAAACAACAAAAACAAATTAGAACAAATAGAACAAATATTAACTAGACTAAACTGAGATGAGATGTTTGGTTAAGAATGATAACAATTATCAACCCTTTTTAACAAATATGGTCATTATTGTTTATATTATTTATATTATTATTATTATTATTATTATTATTATTATTATTATTATTATTATTATTATTATTATTATTATTATTATTATTATTATTACTACTACTACTAACGTCAGTACTATTAAATTATGTACAAAGGTGCTATTGAGATATTGGGCCCTTATGGTATCTCGTACACATTACCCTTCTACTCGAGAATAAGGTCAGGGAGTGAAGCGTTTTTTTCAGTTTTTCTTTCAAAATATAGTAAGTGTTATGCGGGGGTGGGGATTCAGACCGATGAGGGACGTAGGAATTGCTCTTAACTGTCCGGAAGGCTGAAATAGCTTTCTCAAGATTCCCCACTGCTGCCCCCGCGGGAGTCCGGGCCGTGTCTCAGTCCCAGTGTGGCTGATCATCCGAAAAGACCAGCTAAGCATCATTGGCTTGGTCAGCCTTTACCTGACTTTGGAGCTTCTACCATCTTTTATAAATCAATGAATGACAAATTAGTTATCATGTAAAACTAAGTTTCTACCATCTTTTATATGGGTGTTTGTGTTACCGTTATATAAACACATATATACACACGTGCACACATTCAGAGACATATTAACATAGTAATCTCTTTATGTATTTATTTATTTTGCATAAAATGTTAATGGAAGATGCCATCCCACATGAAAACCATCCTCCGAATGTTCCAATTATTAATCGCTTCTTAATTTTATTACATGGATCCTACTATACTATTTATCATTTTTGAAAAGGGCTAATGATTATTAGTAAAGTTAACCAGTACAACCCGTTTAAAACGTTATAATTTATAAGGCAACCTATCGATACAAAAGTATGTCAAAATAGACAAAGAAGCTATCTGTGAAAATTGGCCTAGACAATTCAATAGTTTAAAAGTTTAAATAAGTTAAATGTATATAACAAGAATAACATTATGTATCATTAATTCTAAATTTAAGCATATCTAGTCTATTTTATAAACCATCTAGGGAGAGCACTACTACAATTTTTTACTCAAAATTTATGACACTTGTGACAAGTTTTATTACGTATGGTACAAATGTCTTATATAATATTTATTTTATTTTTTCTTGTTTAATAAATTTCTCTTAAACATTATATAATGCACATGAGATTATTTAATTCACTAAATTAAGTATTATTTTATTTATATTACTTTTAATTAATATTTAAATTTACATTTACTTTTGGTATTTTATAACTAAATACTCTTTAAATTAGGTATTATCTTGTTTAGATATATAAGTATATGTTTAAGTAGCAGCAGCGGTAGTAGTGGTAGCAGTAGTAGTATTAGTACTAGTAGAAGTAGGAGTAGGAGTAATAGTACCAGGAGCAATAGTAGCAGTACTAATAGCTGTACAAGAAGCAGTAGTAGCAGCAAGAGTAGGTTTAGGAGCAGGAGTACGAACAGTAATGGCAACAGGAGTAGGAACAGTAGTGGCAGCAGGAGTAGTGACCGCAAAATAGTAGCGGTGATGGCGATATTTTTTGTTCCATCACTAGATAGAATGCGAACGAAAATAAACTATTATTACTCCTATTATTTTTATTATTTCCCTTCTATAAATATCCAAATTTTTATGCTAAATACCTCATAGATTGTTTGAGCTATATAGGAAAATAATTAACTTTAACTCGAATGGTTTGTAGTGGAACACTACCGCCGACGGCAACGGCGACAGCGACAGTATTACCGTTATCGTTATTGTTGTTATTATTATTGTTATAAAATATCTAAATAGAATCAATGTTTAAGACAAAGTAAAAAAGTGTCTCGGTAACACCCCTTGTCGCACGCGCCACCCTGTGGTATTACTAATAGAAAAATGATTAACTTCGGTGCAATAAATAAAGATGTTCATAGACATGTCAAATAGTAAAGGTACATATATAGTTTTTTAAACAAATAAATAATCATGTCAAGAATAGAAAATTTCTATTATTTTCAAACTAACTATTGAATCCATGATTAGAATTACCAATTCCCATTAGTCGCGTAAAGAAAACAAATGTAGTTGATCAATCAATATCAGACTGGTTTAATAGATACAGATAATTTAAAGAATATAAATTAACTAAATTTAAAAAAAATATATTAACTAGTTGCATTGTTTCCAAGTCTATTAATCTTATATCTTATCTTATTAATTCTTATATCAAAATAAAGTAAAGATAATTTATAAACTATTAAAGTGCGCTAATATATTCATGTTGCGTTATTTTACTCAATTTTTATCAGGTAAAACCAAATAAATATTTTAACATCTGTGTCAAGTAGTCTTATAGCTAGGGTGACATAATGGAGTCAAAAAAATTCTAAGTTAATTACATAAATGATGTTTATGTTATTAAACTTTGGTATTTTTTAAACTTCGGATTCACTATCGATTGTTCACTGTCGATTGTTTATTGCACAGCAATATGTTTAATTAGTCGCTGTATGAAATGATAATATTACCTTTATAAATATGGAATATGTAATGTTAAGTTCTGGTGTGTATTATCATAATGTATATTTTTTGTTCTAATGTGTTTGTGTGGAATATGACAACCATAATAAAATATATATATATAAAAGATATGACTTTTTAAACTAATAATATATAAATAACAAGTATTATAATGTGGGAATATCACTTCATATTCGAAGGTATAAGTTGAACGAGTACCATGAAACTTTATACACAACAGTTTATTAATGTGAATATAAAATTTTTTAATGACATGTTATATAATTGAAGATCACAAGAAACAATTTTCTAGTTCTTGGATATATTCGGTCTTCAGTTTTCCTCATCAACCAGCTAACAACCTTCAATCATTTTGTAATTTGGAGAACCCAACACGCCATTGACCCACAATTAAGAAAAACAATATAAATGAATAATTATTTATTTTTTAAAAGTAAATAAAAGATTTTCCTAGTAACACTTAAAGAACTCTTAAGCTAAAAGTTTTAAACTATGCCTCCACTCTAAATAATAATTATTTAATAAAATCTATTTTATTTTATTGACTATTGTCATTTTTTTGCCTTCACCTGAATATAGAAAATGTATATACAGCTTTCTGAAACCTAAATATGTTTTGAAGTATCTATAATAATACAACATGTATACACACATGCACATAAACTTTCTTCAACTTATATAAAATCGAGGGATCGCTTCAAGTTATATCAAAAATATGTTAAATGCTTGTGTGTTATACGAGTTGAAATAGAAAATTTATATAATAGATTGTATATACACGTATAATCTAATATATGTTATAGATAACATATCAATGAAATTAATATAAATAACAAACATATTTAAGTTATGAACAACAGTATAAAAAAGAGACACAAAATTTTATTATTCATAAATATCCAACCTCTACAATTTTAAAATTTTTATTTGTAACAATGATTAATTACATATTAAATTATATTTTAACAAAACTAAGTCTCACTAAAGTAATTTTAATGAAACCTTATTTATTTTGGAAAGAAATTATGATTAATATAATATTAAATTATCATTTATTAAGAAAAATTTTTAAAGTCAAGATCTTTACCAAAAATTACAAATTTAATGTGATGAGCACACGTTAACAATCCAAAGTGGAGCATAGATGAAAATAATGTAAACATGCTAAAAAATAGTCATGTGACTATTAGTATAAATATGTTAACAATTTTTTAGCTATACTAAAAAGAACCGGGTCAAATGTACTCACTTAAAATTTATTTTTAAGACATAAAACTTTCTAAATTGGTTATTAATGTTTTATTAGTGATCGGTATATAGATTTTAATCATATTTAACATTTTAATTATACATATATATTTTTAAATAATCGAGTGTCAATCCTATCCGCTTAATTTGACACGCATTAAAATTATCTAGCTCGCTTGTTACCTAGTTAGGAAGTGAATGCAGCGGAATACAAAGCGTGTGTAAGTGATCGACTAAAAGTTTGTGTGTTTGATTGTCCATGTCGATATAATTGGAGCTATTTATAGGCATACATATAGTTAGAAATTGTTAATAAGTGAGCCCTCATTTTCTATTATTACAAAACACGTGTTTTGGTGATTTCAAGTTGAATTCTTCCCTATCGCTCAAGATATCTACCAATGACAATGACTATTATCTAGTGTTGACATTTGTGCATTGTGTGTGTATGGTCATTGTAGCTTTCTAGCATAGTTTTCTTCCTGTTGGCATTGGTCGAATATCTTATTACATTGTGAATGTAGCATCTCGTTTTAAAATAGGATGCCATGACATTTACGTAATCAAAGACTAACAAATGATGAGAAATAATAATCTAAATATCTTGAACACTACGGGTTTTCCTCGAACTCTAAGATTTATTAAAAAAACAACTACTTGTCTTGATAATTTCTTTATTTTAGATCACTTTTAAAACACAGACTCTTTACTATTCCCCAAAATAATCTTGTTTACATGTCGTCGAGAAAGGAATGTACTGGTTGAACAAAAAACCTATTAACAAAAGCCTAAAATAGTTTTTAGTCTAGTGGTACCCGGGTATTTATAATAGTGCTTCTCCCCAAAAAGTCAAGATGAACATTGATATAGAATTATTAGGTGTAAACTATATCGTTGTTAAAAAAGTTTAAAAAAAACAAAGATATACAAGCCAACAAAGAAGATCTCTTATATAGTGTCACGGTTACAATATATCTTTTCATGAAAAATATAGTATGATCATGCGTTCTAAAAATAGCAATCTATACTGTAAATAACATAAAGCGAAGAAAATTTGCCCCTAAAAGTAGTGTCTACAGATAGGCTAGTGTTATTGTACGGGTCCTAATATAGGGACACCTACTTGGATAAATCGACACCCCCCCTGTACGCCGTGTATGAGTCCATACGCAACGTATAGGGTCGAAAACACTGAAAACGAGAAAAATTCAGGGGTGAGGGTTGTCAGAGGGCTATATAGCCCTATACGACCCCCTATACGACACATATGGGACTATACGACGTTTATAGCAAATTTCGACACTGACTACGAGGAAAAACTCAGGGGGTTGTCAAAGGGGTTATACACCCCCACCTCTTTTATATGTCGCGTATGGGGCTATACAATAGAAATTTTAGAGTGTCTAAATATCCATACATATTATAAACAGTGATATCCTTCTTAATGGCACGTGACATCTTAAGAAAACCCACACATACCCAGTCGAATATAACATCTAAGTAGTTTAAATGCAAAATATTGGTACGTGACTTGTAAAATAAACATTAATTTACTCCATTGGTATATCTTGGATAACACAATTACTCATTTAACTAAAAAATGATAACGATCTAACAAATAAATATGATACAAACAAATAAAACATTAGGTATGAAAGTGCACTCATCATTGGATGGAGTAAACTGTTTGATGTATCAAAATAGACAAGAAAATAGTAAAAAAGCAATGGAAGGGTGAAAAATAAATAAAACTTAAAATGGTAAAAGCAATAAAAGAAAAGTAGAGGCTGTCGGCTGAGCCACAATAAGGACCATTTGAAGAATTGAAACTAAAGGCATCAAAAGTAAAACCATTCGAAATAAATGAGTTCTAAATATGGCTAAAAGTGGGGCAATGTGGCTAAGATAACACATGGTTCTTTATTTACAGGCTGTGTAGACCACAGTAAGAACCACAAATTAAGCAAAGTTTTTACTTTTTCACCAAATGTAGATTCATATCTTATGTGATAAGAAAATATCATTTATGTTAATGTTTTGGAACATTTGAAAATTGAAACATAACTTAATAATATATTGATGTCTAAGGGTAGCAAGTTGTTTAAAAAATATCACAAGTACGTGTATTTTAAACAAGTTTATGGATTTTATTATTGTAAAATTAGGTTGAAGGATTTTTTTAAGATTAATAACATATATTGGTTTATGAAATTAATCCTAAAACTATTTCATATACTCTTTTACTTTGAATTTGTGATCAGAATAGGTCCTTATATTTTATGTTTTACTTGTTTTCATAATTATGTTACTTTTTTGAATCTACGTTATATTTCTAAAAGTAATATGAGTTTATATCCAAGTTGTTTAAGATTAGAGATAATTTCTTATATAAGCTAAGAAATTGCTAAAGATCATATATATTTAAACTAAAACTAAAATGTTCATACTCTTAATATATCATATTCATCTATCTTTTTTTTAATATTAAGAATATAACCATTACCTCTATTTTTAGACTTGAAATTTTCATTTGTATCCAACTTTTTTTAACTTATAGCTATTTTTAGTGATTTTTAGATTTACTTCAGGACAAAAATAGTGATGCCCGCCTGTTAGACTAAAACAATCAACATAAATTATACAAACACCATAAGTAAAAACTTGTTTTATTTCAGCAAGTTCCACTTATTATTTCAAACACGACCAATGTTTTCAGAACCGGATCGGACGTCGAACCGGACGCCTTACTGGTTTGGTGGTCCGATCGGTCGGACCGGTCGGACCGGATGGACCGGATTTGACTATATTTTAATTATATTTATATATGTAATTAAATATAAGTAATTTATATATGATTTATACATATATTTTATAGTTATATATAAAACTTAACTATATTTGTATATCCGAAGTACTAATTTATGGTTTAACACCCCGTTTTTACCCACTAAAATCAAAAAAAAATTGAAAACCGGTCGGAACTGGCCCGGTTCGCCGGTCCAACCGCCGACTCGGTTTGAACCTTATAGATTCTCTTTAAAACCTTCTTTCCAATCAAATCACGTACAAGTCAAAAATCTCATCAATCTATACTATATATAAAGCATATGAGATGAGCATTTTAAAATACCATAAAATTAAGAAAAATTACTTTATTCGATGCATAAATTACAACTACTTTTAAGGGTAAAATAGTATTTATAACATTATTTACATATCATCTCTTACAATTAGTTATATAATAAACTTACACTTTCGAATATTTACATAAAATTTTACATTATCTACCACATAAACCAAGAAAACTTAATTTGTTTTAACATTTCAACTATATATTTTAAAATATCACGTTTAAAAAACTTTTGAGACTATAACTGTAACCTGTGTTTTTTTTAAATATTTTGATGTAAACTTTTTGTTTAACAGATCCGTATTTTATGAGGTACAATAAGTTAATACGTAAATGTACAAGTAGTCATGCAGAACGAATTTATTTAGTGTATTAAATTTTAGGTTAAATACATATTAAAATTTTGTAAAACTATTACAAGAATAATAAAATATTAAAAATATGTGTCGCATGTAAAATATCGTCCGGCCTCATTACGCGGGCACAGTGTAATATTAAATTCACAATGGATTTTGTAACTTCTAACAGGAAATTACGATTCTATCCAACTCTTTTACCGTTTTTGATGTAATAGCACCGTAGCAGGAGAATCCGCGCTTTGTGAGTGGGACTTAACGATTTCCAACAAAATTAAAATAAAACATTTCTCAATGAAAAACCTATCACACACGTTACGTATCCATTTTATTTTAATAAAAGCACTTCTCAATGAAAATTTTATATAAAAAAGCAAAATGTAACACATTCTGCACAATTTTTTTTATCTTTTTGTTAAAAATCAAATTTACTCTATTCTAACACCCCGCCCCCCCCCCCCAACCACCCCCCCCCCCGGATCCGTTGTGAATTTTTTCACCTCGACCTTATATAATAGTTAATATACAAATTAAATCTTATTGATTTGATTTATTTTCACTTATGCATTTATGTGAATAGATAAAACACAAATTAAATACTCTTGATTTTTTAAAATAAATTTTGCTCTAAAGTTAAAAATCAAACTTAATTCATATACCTTGTTATACTTATTATTATTATATATTGATTTATTTATTATTTGATTTTATTTTAGGTTTTTTAAATTAATTAAAATATTTCAAATATAAAAATTTAAAAATATCATATATCACCTTTTAATTTATTTATTATTTGATGTTAATCTAGTTTTTTTAATTAATTAAGTAAAATATTTTAAAATATATAAGTTTAGATTAGATTAAAATAAATTTAGTCTTGAGGAAATCTAGAGCGATACCATGTCCAGAATTGATTCAATTTCGAGAGGTTTACTATCGGTCCACTTTCATGTGAGCCTATTCGAAGCGCGATTCAAGTTATTTGCTCATAAATAACACTATTTTTTTAATTAACATTTAAATTGGAATTTTCTTCTTAATAATCGCTTAAAAGTATTAAGATGAGATACAAAACGTATTTTGAAATATCCAACTCTTTTTAAAAAGTGTTTTACAGCAAATATCATTTCATTCTCAATAAATTTAAGTTTTTTATATAATTAACAAAATCTTTTATATACTTTTCAACGAAAACCAAACATGCATGTTACGTAGCATTTATATTTTATTAAAAACACTTCTCAATACAAATGTTATATAAGAAAACACAAAACATACACACGCTTGCATAGCTTTTTTTTGTCAAAATCAAATTTCCTCGTCCGAGAACACCGCCCCCTGGGTGGAAATTTCACCTAGTCCCTTATATAAATACTTAAAATCAATGTTTTGAAAACCGGACCGGACCGGCCAGTCCGACCGGTTCGACCGGGAACCGGACTCCAATCCGGTCCGGTTTGGTGCTTAAAACTGGTTTAACAGTGAACCGGTGGTCAGACCGGTTGAACCGGTCGAACCGGCGGTCGGACCGGTAACCGGACCGGTTGAACCGGTCGAATCGGCGGTCGAACCGGCGGTTGAACCGGTTGAACCGGCTTTTTTATAAAATTTTTATTTTTTTGTAATTTTTACATAAATACAGTCCGGTTCTTATATACGGTCCGACCGGTTGAACCGGTCCGACCAGTGAACCGGACCCTTACCGGTTCACTGTCCGGTCCGGTTTTAAAAACATTGCTTAAAATACAAATAAAACCCTCTAGATTTGATTTTTCTTCACTTGATTATTTATATTAATAGGTAAAATACAAATCAAACCCTATTATTTGCTTTAAAAAATTTGACCCTAAAGTTATAAATCAAACTTAATTCATATATTTTTCTTATAATTATAATTATTGATTGGTGATTTAATATATTAAAAAACCATATTCACCTCTTTATTTATCACTTGATAATTTTAGTTTTTTTAATTAATTAAAATTAAAAGTTTACATGTTATAAATGAGTGAAATAAATATTGTTTACATGTTGTTGATAAGGGAAAAATTTAAAGATGTAATTTTCATGAATTGATAAATTTTACCATACACATTAAAACTTGTGTTAGGGGTCTTAAAAATTTTATAAAATTACAAAGAAAGATAAAGAGATGTTTTATATAGTAATATAAATTATATTAAATCTTTCCATAACAGTATATTTTTATGGATTTTTCTTTGTTACAATCTAATATTTTTGTTAATTTTAAGGAAAATTGGATTTAATTAATCTAAACTATTGACTATAAATCAATACTAATCTCAATCAACAATTTAACCAATATTAATCTCAACTTTTGATTTTGTTACTAATAATACTCTCAATCTCACTGTTCGTTATGAACTCTTCTTTGTTAAAATCTGATTATTTTGATATTAATTTTAGAAAAATTGATGTTAATTAATCTAAACTATTGACTATTAATCAATATTAATACCAACTAACAACTTAACTAATATTAATCATAATTTTCGATTTTGTTACTAATAACACTCTTAGTGTCATCATTCGTTAACGTCCTTAGTTTTTAATTATGTATCACATAGTATGGCTCGTAACGTGACGTATAACATAGTTACAATAAAAGTATAAATACGTTACTTACAAAATATCATTTTCCAATATATTTATATATTTAAATTTTAATTGTAATACGTATGTCACATAATACGTCACAAGCAATATCACGTGTCACCTCGTCAAAAACTGACAGAATTAACAAATAGTTAGAGTGAAGTTATTATTGGTAACAAAATCAAAAGTTAGAATTAATGCTGGTCAAATTGTTTGTTTGGATTATTAAAACCTAATTGTCTACTTTTTATTGAAAAGTGTAAATTCTTGTCAACATAAAAATCATTTTGTTACTTACCCAAACCATTCTTTTTTACATTGTAACTACCATTAGAGCAAAAACCATGCGAGCTGAGACTAGGGCGGTCGACGCTCGCTCGATGTTCATTCGGAATTTGTTCGAAAAATGTTCCTTTGAATTTTTGTTCGGTTGTAAATGAGCTGATCGGCTCGGATCGGTTTGTAAACGAGCCAAGCACGAGCAAAGGTCTGCTCGGTTCGGTTCGGATCGGATCGAATTAATATGTATATATAGTTTATACGTAGTGCTCTAGTAGATTTGACCCATTATATACAAATATATAATTATATTTATACATACTTGATCAATCAACCTAATAAAGAATTCTACACTTAATAAAAGTGAAATCCTAAGCCGTTAAAAGATATTTTTTCGATAATCTCCTGCTCTTACCGTCACCGTTATCTGCATTATGCTCTCCGTCTTATCTGCTACAGACTTAGCTAGCTTCATTGTCATCCACAACGTGATGTCATCCATAAAAGTATTATGTAATGAAATGTGGTTGATTTTCAAGTTATTAAACCAATCGTTTGCGCAACTCGACGTTCGCTCGAAAAATACTCGTTCGATTTTCCGCTTGGTTGTAAACGAGCCGATCGGCTCGGCTCGGCTCGTGAGCAGCCCTAGCTGAGACTAATGCTGGCAAAATTACGAAAAGTATACGTAAAAATGAATCGGATAAGCGAATGCCAACTAAAAAAATGAGGGATAAAAAATAATATATTTCAAAAGGGTAAAATGTCACAAGCTTAAAAATTTTAATTAAATGACATATAATGTTAGAAAGTTAATGTTTTCTCAAAATATTAAAATATCATACCTGGTGTAGCATGCTTATTGGCACATATGTAGCTGCATTACAAAAGAAATCTTATTTTTATGAGTTTCTTCTATTTACTTATTGTGTAATCCTATATTTACATTTAACAAATTATTATTAATATATTAAAAAATGGTTATAGTTTGTTCTTTATGTTTTATTTAACTTGTTTAACTTATTTTTTTACTATATCTAATGCAATAAATGCAAGAAGTACTAAAATTGAGGGTGGTGCTGGGGACACCGTGAGTGTTTTTGGTGGTAGGCCGGTTCAAACGGTCACGGTTAGGGCTTGCGGTCACATTTTGGCCCTTAACCGTGACCGCAAGGCCTTGCTGTCAAGGTTTAGGCTGGTACTACCCGTGACCTCGTGACAACAAAACGACAAAATGACCCGATAAAGTTGAAAAGCGGTCACCAAACCGTCACGGTTTGGCCTAACCGTGACCTCTAGGGTACCAGGTCTCAGTTTAAGGTACGAGGTAGACGTGATTTTGACAGGAGGCCGGGAATCGCGCCATGAACCGTCACGTGGAGGCCAAACCGTGACGGTTTGTGCACCAGATTTTCACCTTAAATACCTTTCCTCTTTCAACACTCCGCATCGAACCATCTCATTCGAAAATTTTTTCATTTGAGCTTTCATTCATCCAACACTCGAGTTTTTTCAGCCTTCGTCATCCCAAAAAACACGTTAATTCGAAAACAATGTCAGGTTCGGGAGATCATTATCAAAAGTCGAAACTTCCAGATTTGAATGAGGTGCCACATATCGAAGATTCGAACCAGGTTGAACTAGTATATGTTTTATTATAACTTATTATTTGAAATATCTAACCATTATCTTTTTTAGGAATATTACGTATACGGGAGTCACCCTCCGTGGGGGGAGGAGGAAACCAACCCGTCGAACACATTTGCTCAAGTGGCGTACAACTCTTTAAAGTTAATAATAATAATAATAATAATAATAATAATAATAATAATAATAATAATAATAATAATAATAATAATAATAATAATAATAATAATAATAATAATAATAATAATATATTAATAATATTAATAATAATAGTAATAGAAATAAAACACTAAATCAAACAGGAAGATAAACTGTCACGGTTTGACCAAACCGTGACGTTTAGGGTTTGGCAACGGTCACGGTCAGGGCAAACCGTGACCGTTTGCCTAATTTTTAATATTTTACTAATTAAATAATTTTATAAAAATACCCACTTGAACCGGTGGTAGTGGGTTTCGAGCCCACACCACTCCCCTGTTGCCCTACCGTCTTAACCGGTCGGGAAGGGAGTGGTTCGCTGATAGGTATAGAAAACTTATTCTTTTAAAATAATATGGACCAAAAGGTCACGGTTTGGGCAAACCGTGACCTCTTTGTTCACATGTGACGTTGTGGAATGAAGCTGTCACAGCTTGTTGACACAAAGTGTCACGTGGTGGGCGAACCGTGATAGCTTGTTGACAAAAGAGGTCACGGTTTGCTCTAACCGTGACCTTTTAAAGTTCCCTAATCCTACACATTAACCGTTTATGATCATTTACGTATATCGAATCGGATTTTTTTTCATGAACATACACATACATCAACATATATATACAATAAGAACAAATACACTTCGTAAACGTACATACAAACATGCATATGTGAACAAACCGTAACGTTTTAATGATAACCTAAACAATTTTATCGGGAACATATCGACATATATGCACCTTATATTTTGTAAACCAATGTTCAAACATACATAATAAATTCTAATAATAATAACAATAATGATAAATAATAATAATAACAATAATAATAATAATAAAATTTAATAGTAATAATTTTAAAGTTGATAATAATAATTATAATAGTATTATTTTGTATATCCAGAAACTACAAAATAAACTCTAATAATAATAACAATAACAATAATAATAATAATATACTCTAATATAAATAAAAAATTTAATAGTAATAATTTTAAAGTTAATAATAATAATATTAATAATAATAATATTTTGTATATATCCAGAAACTAAAAATAAACTCTAATAATAATAACAATAATGATAAATAATAATAATAACAATAATAATAATAATATACTCTAATATAAATAAAAAGTTTAATAGTAATAATTTTAAAGTTAATAATAATAATATTAATAATAATAATATTTTGTATATATCCAGAAACTACAAAATAAAATCTAATAATAATAAAAATAATGATAAATAATAATAATAACAATAATAATAATAATATACTCTAATATAAATAAAAAGTTTAATATTAATAATTTTAAAGTTAATAACAATAATAATATTAATAGTATTATTTTGTGTGTTCAGAAACTAAAAGGTTACGGTTAATAATAATGATAATAATAATAATAATAATAATAATAATAATATTAATAGTAATAATAATAGTAATAATAATAATAATAATAATAATAACAATAATAATAATAACAATTATACAAAAAAAGGGAAGAGGTCACGTGGATTTCTTACAGCTCGTTGGAGAGCGGGACCGTTTTTTTGAGATTATCGACGAGGACGGCCCGTGGGAGCAGTTGCTCCGGATGGGCGACGATGCCCATCGAGAGTTGCCCGTGGAGTTCTACTGCACCTTCACATTTCGTCCACGTGAGCAGGGACTTGCGGAGCTGGACGAGGACGACATAGCGGACGGTCGTGCGCCCGCGGAGGTTTCTTTCCGGTTGTTCGACCACCTCCACCGCATGTCACTTCGGCGGTTCGCCGTCGTCAGCGGCCTCTACACGGAGGTGGAGGTCGGACAGCCGATGTACACCACGGCCTTGATCCGCGGGGCCGACGACTCCGATCAGGTCTGGTGGCCTACCATTGGCGATGGACCGTATGGTGGTGATACGAGGTCATCTCATATACGAGACCCTCTGTATAGATACATTCACCGACTCATCGCCACGTCCATCGCCGGTCGTGGGGCGGGGACCGACAGGGTCAACGCCGCCGACATTTTTTTTCTTCGGTGCGTACTCACACACCGACACTGCCACCTCGCGCATACCCTCGCTGATTATTTTGCTAGTTATTATCATCGGCAGTCGCGAGGGGCGTTAGTGGGCGGGAACATCGTTTCCCCGATCGCTTGGGGCTTGGGGTACGCACACGCCATGTCCCAGCTCCCGCTACCTCCGACTCCTGTGCGCGTGGCCGCCCGGACCACCGCCACTGGGATGAGGATCGTTCGGAGGTTCCCCGACGGCACGTGGCACCTGCTCAGTGGATACCAGGAGCTCGTGCCATGGGTGCCCGAGCCGTTGGTTGTCACACCCCGACCGACGGCGGAATCATCGGAGCGGACGAGGGAATGATTGATTGTTCATAACTCATGATTGTCTAATAGTGAAAATAATATTAAAATCAGATTACAGGATAGCATGAATTTAGCAGATACAAATACAACAGTTAAAGTCACAAATAATAATTGTCTTTTGTTTTGACTAAGTCCAGGTCTTATATGATCAAGTAGAAGTCCACTAGCTTGCTTAACCTGAAATCATGTGAGAAAATAAAGTCAGCTAACGAATTAGCTGGTGAGTATTCATATCCCCTTTTTATATCATTTCCTATTGGGGGAAATCATGTGATACAATATATTCAATCATGATATTCTATTGTTATTTCATTCTAAATTCAATTCAAGACAGGTTATGTTATTACTTGCAATTATGTGAACATACTATGATAAACTGGACGACAGTAAAACCCTAATTCAATCAATCAATCAATCCTGGTATCAATGGTAGATCTACTGGTTTGGGATAATCCACCCCACATGGCTTACGAGTGGTGATTATACAAACCCACCCCATATGAATAGTCGAGTGGTGATTGTGCCAGAGGCAAGAGTCAATCTATGGTGTATGTGTGGAGTCTATTATATGCAAGTGTCAAGTCAAGGGGTTTTTATTGTGTCGGTTATCTATATGCTTTACTATTGCAATATAAGTCTTAATGTTACCTGGTGAATTGAATTATTCTCAATCAATCAATCAATCTATATGTATACTCAAAACTATGATTACTCACCAGCTAATTCGTTAGCTGACTTTATTTTCTCACATGATTTCAGGTTAAGCAAGCTAGTGGACTTCTACTTGATCATATAAGACCTGGACTTAGTCAAAACAAAAGACAATTATTATTTGCAGGTCCGAACGGGGGTGCTCGAATGGTGATGTTTTTGGTTCGTTTTGAATGTAATTGATTGTTCTAATCGATTAGAAATGGTTATATGGTCGTTAGTGCGAAGTTAATTTGATTAAAATATAGTGTAGTGCCCGATTTTGCTCGTTGTTTGGCCGACAATGGTGAGTGGTGCGATCGGGATTACAGCGAAAGGGAGATGGGGTGGGGTTGGGTGCTTTTCACATTTTACAGAAATGGTCCCCTTGGTTTGTATTAGTTGTCAATTATCTTTCAAGGTTTTGTTTTAAGTTTTAAATTATTTACGGTTTACCCCGTAGTTTGAAAGGTTATTATTCTATGTGAAAAAAAAAATATTATTTATGGACTTTATATAATAAAACTTATATTATTATTATTATTTACATTATTATTATTAATATTATTATTATTTTTTTCCGAAAATATGCGATGTTACAGTCTCCCCTGCTTTAGGAAATTTCGTCCCGGAATTTTAATCACGAGGAGGCTGAGTCGAAAAGATGAGGATACTGGGATTACATTTGGTCCTCACGTTCTCCAGTGAATCAGAAGGTGAGCATGAAGTCACAGATAAGTCATAGTGATTCTCTTTCTCTTCTTGATGCAGTCTGTGTTCTCATTTTCTGAGGTACACTTTGAAGAACTTTCAGGTTTTGAATAGGTATCAAAAGAAGAAAATTCATCCTCTATTAAGCTGACCGCTTTAGTGTTTACTTTATGTGCAATGACAGAGCCATTAGAGGTAAAAAGAGTGTCTAAAGTGTGTGGCTCCTAGTTATCATTACAAGCTTTTACGTTGATTAACAATGAACGTTAATACAAGATGTTACCGTCTCCCCTACTTTAAAGAATTTCGTTTTGAAATTTAGAATGAACTTAAATGAGCAAAAGAGTTAAAATGAAAGATAAGTGTTCAAACTAACAGTGATTGACGTTTAATTACAGATGAAACGCTTCACTTGATGGAATCTTACAAGATTCTTGGCATAATGCATGCCAATTTGAACCCTATCAGTGAAATGTGAGACGTTTTGAGATGAAATGTTGGAAAGCGATGCTAAGTTACCATCGTATATTATACTTATAAATCACAACTTCTAGAATATAATTTCGTGGTAAGGTGATGTCTAGAAATCAATAAAAGACCAACAATGGTAAGAAAAGTTAACCGTCAGAATTTTAAGAATCCCAAATGTCACCATATGAAACGATCTTAACGCATATCTTGTGAATATGCATTTCTCCTTTGACCAACCATCGGTCTAAGAATAATACGTTATGCGAAGATCTTGGAATAAGTTTACAACTATGATTAAGAATTTTATTAAGAACAGAAAATGAATCAATCATTCAAGATATCGATAGATGTTTTAACGTCATACCATGGTATACGAATATTTGAAACAGATACAGGTCAATTTCTCGACGTTGTGAGATAATGGGTCGAATTAAATTTTTAGCCAATCGGTCTATAATGCACCAATTGTTATCATGACATTTAAAATAAGAGGCACTTAGTGGATGAAAGGTTAAACAGAAGATTTACGGGAACACGGAGATTAGGTTTTGTCATAAATGAAGGTGAAACACTTGGACACATACCAAGTTACGTCTTTTCCTTTATGCCAAACCCATGGCTACAAGTTACGAAGGTTTATGAACCATTATATCCACATCGTAATGAGGATAATAATAGGTCTTATTATTCAAAACCAAGTTAGAATTTCAATGATTTTCAAGGTTAAAGATTCAAAACTGATTCAAGAAATGACGCAAACAATAAGAAAGGTATTTGTAACCATGTTTTACAAGGTAACAAATTTTCAAATGCAGATTGCATACGTAATTCATCAATCTCGTAAGTACAGTCGAGAACATTCGTATGACTAGAGAGACATAATCACAAGTTGATAATATCTTTATTTGACAAAAGATTGTTTAGGAAGACTACCATCACATATTTAGGTGTTGATGGTATCTCAAAATGAAAGTTGATAAGTAAGGAATAAATGGTTTGATGTAGTTAAATCGAGTCAAAACATGAAGATAAAGAAGTCGATTTAAGAATTTAAATGCTTCAAGCTTGGAATTAAAATCAACCTAAAACGATCGAGTCTTCTTTCAAGTTCAGAGATCATGCTTTGGCTTGATAGGTCGAATCACCAACATTGATTCACCCTTCAAGTTACTACATGTTTCTCGTCACTTGATTACAACCTTGGTAAGTTGAAGATCAAGAAATGAGAATAGTCATTAAGTTGTGGTTTTCACTCCTAACTTGATGGTGTATTCCCAAGGTATGACCACTAACTTACCAATCAAAAAATTCAATCCCAACTCATTGTTGAGAATCCACAGAAATAAGACGAGGTAACTCACCGTTAAGGTAAAGGACGTCTCCCCTATCTTAACGGTGAAGTTTTACAAAAACAAAATATAATAGGATGAACTTCTTCATCAAAATACAGAATTCACTCCTACTTTGATGAGGTCGTTTCATTTGAGAAAATACAATCCATAAGAATGAAATTATCATCAAGGTATGGAATTCATGCCTATCTTGATGATTGAATTTCATGATAACAAGAAAACAATCGGAAATTGACAATTGTCACCAAAGTACGGGTTTCAATCCTATTTTGGTGAGATCATGTCATTTGTGAAATGCCATTCCAAAGAAAATAATCGAAGTCAATCCTCAAGATAAGGTAATCACCCCAATCCAGAGGATGAAATTTCATAAAACACACGTTTGGAAACCATTTATCGAAACGAATAGAGAATCATCAAAGTAAGGGAATCACCCCTGTTTTGATGAGTTAGAATCATTTAGGAGATACGAATGTTTTTAGTCATAGGTTGACTTACAAACGCTTGCATCTCCCATGGTGCAAACGGTACGAAGTTTGACATAACAGCGAAAAGTAAAGAATATCAATTAGAAATTCAGGAAATTTCAAGTTACATCAATGTAACAAAAGAAAAATCATGCTTACAAGCTTAAGATCAAAGTTCGAGATAGCAGAATTTGTTATGATGATGTTCAAATCTTGAATAATTTAAATCAGGAATACAAAATCAAGGACAAGAATGATTCGACATCACAATGAGATGTGAACATTCGATTCACAATCGAAGGGAATACATGGACTTCTCAAGATATGAGGTCAGCCATAACCTTATTAAAGACACACGTACTTATAAGTGGTAACAAAGTTATAATTAGTTTATTCGATCATTGAGGTGAGTGACCACTTATAATATTTGAGTTAACAAAATTAACATTCAATTAGAAAAGTATCTCGAGATGTAGGAATTCCACCTACAACATTGAATGTCTTTAGTTATGGGACACACCCTTAGGAAGATTTGAAAACCATAAGTAACGATTTAAAGTTTTAAAGATCATTCGGTTTAGATTCCTAATATCTTTGGGTATAATAAGAGTCATGTACACGTTGATCAAGGTATAGAAATAGCTACATGAAACGCCTAACGTGTAACGATGTTTAAACGTAGGAGCTGAAAGGTAAGACGAGTTCAATATCACAGGAACATTATGTATGATAAGAATGAGAAGAAACCAGTTCAAGGAATCAAAGATTTTTAAGATACAAAGAGGATGGTTCCATTGAGTAACGTATTACCATTTGGAATCGTTGACACGTCAAGGTAAATTGACCCACTTGCCTTAGAGACTTGTGTATGTTGACCATAGTTTATCACTCATCCCAGAAATCCCCAGGTAAGCATAACTGGTCTCGCAATGAGATTTATACGATATGCTTGCCTTAGCCCGAAGGCCTTTTGCCAGGAAATCCAGAATACAGGTGTCTATGTGTCCTACAAATTTCTTTGGCTTATGAAATCAAAACCTTGATGAGATTTTCATAGATTAGACATAGAATCTAAGGAATTGAACCCACGATGATAAGTGTGGCCCCCACATGTCGTTGAGAATAAGTTTAGGAAGGTCATTTATCGGGGAGAGTCAAGGAGTCAAAGTTAAGTTTAGGGAGACAAGTAACTAAGTTTTAAGCATACATAAGGCAATCCTATGCTAAGGCATCAAGTTGCAGAAAAGGCATAGCATTATGTAGCATTCAAACCATGTATTTACAAGATAAAAATATACTATAAGGTGCATGCATAAGCTATAGTCTAGGTCACCATTTCTAATAACCTAAATCCCTATAGTTATGGGCTCTGATACCAATCTGTCACACCCCAACCTTGACGGCGGAATCATCGAGGCGTGAGAATTACGATTGTTCACAGCCACATAACGCTATTATTAGTTCCAAATATATTAATCAAGATTCAATTGTAACAATACAAGTAATTGTTCAAACAAAGATACATCCAGAATACAAGTATAAAAGTATCCAGATCATTCGTTTATTTCTCTAAGTCCAATCCTAAATGTGATAAGCTTCAAAGAGTAACCTGAAACATGTTAAAAATAAAAGGTCAACATAAAAATGTTGGTGAGCATTCTATAGTTTTAAATACATAAGTATATAAAGATGGCAATTCAAGCTATAAGTTAGTGAATAAAGTGACTAGGGATGTTATGAACAATGCACAATCAAACCTCGACAATGTTTTACAAGTATCAAACGACGTTAATATTCTATTAACGTTAAAAGTATATACGATCAGCTAAGTGTACTTGAATCACCCAAGTAGGCTTGTCTTACCCATAGATCTATGACTTCGCTGGGCTAGCAATAGTTAATGATTGTACATATAATGCCATAACATGGTAACCACAAAAGTTCAACTAACCACAACTTACAAGTAAATTGCCATAAGTTTACAAGTCTCGAATAGTTTATAAGTGCAATGTATACGTATCATGTTTCACCCCAAAACGGTGTGAAATAAAGTAAAAAGGGGCAAGGAAAACTCACATGGCGATTAAGTATATTATGATGATTATTAAAATCAATATACGTCTTTCCAAGATATTCCTTCACAAGGTACCTAAATATGTATAGATTTACAACCTTTAAGTTTAATTAATAATAATCTTGACGTTTTAATAAGAATTGGGGTTTCCATTTGGGTTTTTGAATGGTAGTTTAAATAAACAAATTTTATTTATTTTGAATGTCTTAAAATAAATAAAATGAATTTATTGAATGTGTTTTCGTTTAGAATTTAATAGAAGTTTATACATATAAGTTATACATATATACAATTTATTAATAAATTGTATATGTATAATTATATACATTATTATATATAATCATGTAATTATATATATTTATATGTATACTTATATTATATGTATATAATAAATTTATACATAAGTAAACATATTGTATATTAATTATATATGTGAGTTATAAATTGTAAATGATTATACAAAATTATATACGTGTATTTTATTCGAATAAAAGTCATTTTAATAATCGAATAATATGTATCTATGTATATATATATTGGGTTCAATTTATTGTATAATTATATATTATATACTATTTATAAATGGGTAGAAAATATTATTAATTAATTTTATTTATTTAAAACATTTAAAATAAATAAAATGTTGAAATATCTTTTAAAAATTTTCAGAAAATTAATAAATTGTTCTAGAAATTTTAAATGTTATTAAAACATTTTTTTATAATTTTTAGCATTTTTTTGTATTTTAAAAGACAAAAAAATGATTTTAAAAAAAAATTGGGAGGTGACCCGGGTCGAACCCGGGACCTCTCGGGTAGTATAAGGTGCAGGAACCATCAGACCAAGCATATAACCACGATAGGAGACAGTTTCTAATTCTTTTAAACCAATTTAACAAAACCCAAACACCCAATTCGAGCCCTAGATTCGAACCTCGTCCAATTGAGCTCGAATTCGGCTTAGGTGGTGTACGATATCATAGGGCTTTTGACCCTTGTGTAAAACCGAGTATGTATGTGTTTCGAATTACCTAAATGGTGCTCGATTTGGTGATGAACCTGTTGAAGAACAGGTCGCGACTCACGTGCTAATCGATGGATGATCAAATGGACATGATAATCGAATTAATTTGATATGCAGCTTCGTATGTTGATAGGAAACAATAACCCTATGTTAATTTTGTTCAAGATCGATCGTAGGTGGGTGTTTGGTTGAGTTGCAGGTTTGACGGGTTTGAGAGATTCGAATGGGTGGTTTGTGATCTTTTTGAATGAAATTGAATATGAAGACAGATTATAAACAACTAAAAGTTCATTAGTGCGGGATTATCTCAATTATTAAAGGTCCGTAGTGCGCGTTAATGGCTGAAATTTTGGCCGACACGTTGTTTGGTTCTAGACCGCACTAAACCACTTGAATTCTTAAATTTAAATGAGGCACATGATTGAATCCAGCTCACAATGTTGTCGGGGTAGTTTGATTGGGTTAAAACCGACTCGTTTTGGGTGTTCGGGGGTCGCCGGAGACGTGGCCGGAAGTTTGACCGGCGGTGAAAGGGTATTCGACGGGGGAAGAATGGGTTTTTGGTCAATTTCGAGGTCGATTTCGAGGTCAATTTGGGCTTCGATCGATCTAGGGCTCATATGGGATTGGGGTTGAATCAAATTGGTGTTTAAAATAAATTATAATCCATTTCTTCCGCAGATGCAGCTTTGGTCCACTGGTTCCTGCGCCCCACATTAACCAAGAGGTCCTGGGTTCGACCCCGGGCCACCTCAATATTTTTTAAACCCATTATTTAAGCTTTTAAAAATTTCAGAAAAATACCCAAAAATTATAAAATGTTTTTATAAACATTAAATTTTTTAAAACAACTTAACTATTTTTCTGAAATTTATTTTAACATTTTATCCATTTTTATTAAATGTTTTAATAAATAAAATTACAAATAATACAAAAATTATTTATACGAAAGTGGACTTTTAATAAATTAATTTATTTAAATTATTATTCAACACTAAATTACTTTTAATTTATTTAAGTAATATTTATTATTGCTTAAATCATAATTAAATACAAAATTTTATATTTAAATCATTCCAAATAACAATTTCATTTTTTTTAGTCATTTAAATAATTAAATATTTTAATTAATTATCATATAATTGATTAATAAAATTAATTATTTATTTTTCCACACTTTAATAATAAACCAAACAATTACGAGTATTGATACAATTATTTTTATTAAATTCTAAACATAAATACTATCAATAAATTCATTTTACGTATTTCAAGATATTCAAACTGAATAAATTAAAGGCCCAATGGAAATCCTAATACATTCCCAAATCATTATTATTCTAATTCGAGACACCGTTCCTTAGGTTAATCGTAAGGAAATCGTTGGTGTCTAATCTATCACATCCAGATTCTAATCTCATCAATCAAGTGAGTATTTCTATACCCCTTTTTCTTATTTTCACACTTTGGGGTAAAACATGTTACTTATATATCATTGCACTTATAAACTTATTCGAGACTTGTAAACTTATGACAATTTACTTGTGAGTTGTGGTTAGTTGAACTTTTGTGGTTACCATGTTATGGCATTATATGTACAATCATTAACTATTGCTAGCCCAGCGAAGTCATAGATCTATGGGTAAGACAAGCCTGCTTGGTTGATCCATGTACACTTAGCTGATCGTATATACTTTTAACGTTAATAGAATATTAACGTCGTTTGATACTTGTAAAACATTGTCGAGGTTTGATTGTGCATTGTTCATAACATCCCTAGTCACTTTATTCACTAATTTACAACTTGAATTGCCATCTTTTATATACTTATGTATCCAAAACTGTAGAATGCTCACCAACATTTTTATGTTGACCTTTTATTTTTACATGTTTCAGGCAATAACGTTATGTGGCTGTGAACAATCGTAACTCTCACGCCTCGACGATTCCGCCGTCAAGGTTGGGGTGTGACATTGGTGGACCCCCCGAGCTGGCGGGGGCTGAGGTTCACCTTCAGGATGCCCACGAGCCCCTTGGCGGCGGGGAGGATCAGCCCATTCCCCCGCCGCACGACCAGGACCCGCCCCAGCATCCTCAGCGTGTGTACCATGCCGTGCGATTGCCTGCTCATGTTCTTGATATGCTTCAGGACACACGAGATAGGGTCACGAGGCTGGAGGATATGACCAGGAGGCTGGAGGATACGACCACGAGGCTGCATGATATGATGGACTGGGTCGTCCAGCACATGGTCGCGGACTATGCCGCCTCGGGTACGCCGTTGTTGTCACAGCCACCGAGGCGGTTAGACCATGACGGTGCTGGCCCTTCTGGCGCGGGCGGGTTTGGTCAGGGCAGCGATCCGGGGATGATGGATTAGATAGGTATTTTGTTTGTATTTTATTTCTTTTTGTATGTAAAAACTCGTTGTATATATATATTTTGCAATTTCAGTTATGATGACTTGTATATTTGGTTGTGTTTGTTTGGTTGTGTTTCTTTGTTTGTTTGTTTTATATTTGTAATGTTGATAATGTTAATTGTATATGTTTGTTTGGTTGTGTTTCTTTGTTTGTAATGTAACTGTAAAATAACAAAACACAAACTCGTATGTTATGATTAGGTTAACCGTGTGATAAAATAAAAATAAAAACAAACTAGTATGATTACATAACCGTAGGCACATTTCAATATTAAATAATGATAGTAACTCCATAACCGTAGGCACATTTCCCACTCTCATACATACACATACATACACCTATGACCTATATATACATCATTATCACTGCAGCTTTCACTACTTCAATCAAGATCATGACACACATTTGTAATCAAGGTGCATTTCAGTCGTCGTATGACATGAGATCATTAGCTACTAAAATAAAAATAAAAAAATTACTTGTAATATGATAAATTAATAATAAACACAAAACACAAACACGTATGTTACGATTAGATTAACCGTTTTGATAAAATAAAAATAAAAACAAAATTAAAAAAGTTTAAAAAATATGTTCAAAATGTCACGGTTTGGCCAAACCGTGACATATACACCTCCAAAATCCTAACTGTCACCCCATTAATTACACATTAATTACACACCCAATAACTGCAATGATCCCGAGAACCTAAACGTCACGGTTAGGCCTCACCGTGACCGCAAGGTCCTACACCCGTCCTAAAGGTCACGGTTAGCCCTAACCGTGACCGTTTGAGGTGGTATACCCTCAAAAATGAGCGGTGTGTGCAGAATTTCCGAAAATTAAAATAATATTAAATTTTTAACATTAATTGAAATCTAAGCTGGTATACTGAGACCAATATAACGCTTGTAGATGTACATTTCCGATCCACATGCATATATTTGTATATGAAAATAAATTATAATAAGAAAATTAATATTCTGATCTGCACATCTATTAATGATCCAATAAACTACAGTATAGTACATTTATATACAATATTAAGTATAGTACAAAAACATTTAAGTATAGTACAAAAACACTTAAGTATATTCAATAATTGATTTTAAGTATAGTATAAAAAAACATAATTAAATATAGCAGAACAATTATATACAATATTATATAAAATTATTTATATTATATCACCACCAAACCACTGAGATTGGTTAAACCTAACACCCACACTTCACATTGAAAATTGTTATTTAGTGCCTTAAGGGATTCAAATGTTTCTTCATAAACTAATTTAAATCGAAATCTTTAACTATTTCTTGAAATAAAAGAAAATAGATATATAACTTATGACCATAAAATTAGAGTTCTGCTTTTAAATTTATAACAAGATCATTGACATAATTTTTTTTTAGAAAAACAAGATGTTAATCCAAGTTTTTTAGCTTTAGAACCCAGTGAACTCATTGGACCGCACCCAAATCACTAGCATTAGGTAAAATACAAAGTACACTAAATAGATGATCTTCAAATTAACTAGAGCTTAATTTTAAATCTCACTAATCTACAAAATTAAGTAGCCTTTCTGTATTACCAAAGATTATTATTGTAAATAATAAGACATTTTATTTAAAAGAAGTCATACTATTAAAAGTCAATGTCTTTTTGCATCTGATAATATGTATATGCATGTTACTCTGGAGCAAGACTACTCTCATATCAATTATTTGGGTGTCTAAGTAATGAAGAGGTGGGATGCTATTTTATAAGCTATAAAAATTTTGAAAAAGTCATAATCAATAAGGTCAAATGAAGAACAGAAACATTATCCATCCACCATATAGTTTGTTTGCTTAAATAATAGATAAAAACTATTAAACATTTGTAGTAGTTGTTATATATTTCAAATAATTATTCATTTCCTCTAATTATCTATCCACACTTGTTTAATCTAATCAGCCTTAAGTATCAATCTAGGCATGCTTAACATAGTCCACTGTAGCATCATTATCCCTAACGTTATCAATCTACCCTCTTCATTAGTATTGGGACATTACAACTTGACACCACAACAAACGATTAGTCATATAGGGTTTGCGGTTCTTGTCTTCCGTCAAACAGTATCAAATAAAAGCAAAACACTCAAAGAAACCGTGAAAGTACATACGAACGAATTTGAGTCCTAGAACTAAGAAAACCACCACGATTACAAATCAAAGTCATAGCTAACTAATCAAGAGTTACATCCGTCTTAATTTGGATTAATATATTTACATCAGTTTTGTATCGTGTCGTGTTTTTTCTAGACATTGAGTATTATCAATCATCAATGGGGTATGGTGAATATAATAGATACTACATGTTGGGTATAAATAGATTAATTAGATGTCACTAGGGTGTGGTCATGTTAAAGGCGCCACCTGTTTCACAAACAAATGGTTGAAACATTGGAAGCAGGTGTAAATGATTATATGATTGGACTTTTGTTTCAAAACTTAACTAACCGAATTTACTTTTTCTTTGAATTATTGAACCACTTATTCAAAACTCGACAGCTTATATTGTAATTAAGATAAAAGTTACCTAAATTTTATTAAGAGTTAATTACATGCGTTGTTCATATGGTTTGAACAAACTAACAAGTTTTGGTATCAAACAAAAAAATAACAGGTTTGAGTATGAAATTTTACTTATAACGAGTGTAAATATTAAAAGTAATGATCATTAAAATTTCTGTTATATTAGGGTGAAATAATAATACCAAAAACTGTTATTTATGTTAATATTTATTCTAGATTTAAGTGATAAAATAGACTTGATACTCAAACTCATTTCAAAATTTAAAAATAGTATTTAATATTGTTAACTTTTTTGCTTAATATGAAGATGGATCACAATGACATCTCTGTAATTAACCTTTTTTTATTGATGTAAACTAAAGTTTCTTTTATTTTTAAATTACACAATTTCCATTATCATATATTATCAAGGGGTATTAAAAAAACTTAATGAAACTTGACCATTTACAAGGTAAATAAACAGTTTTGTAACAAATTAAGAAACCCTTAAAATGACTTTCACAGTGATTTTGTACGGCTTTAGTCATTGTAGTATAAAATTGAACTTTATAAAACCTCACCACCACGTATAAAGATTATCACTCGTGATATAACAAATATAGGATCATTTTATAGGATACGAAAAGATTTAGATTAAAAAAATATTGGGTAAGATAGATACTAAATACGACATCTAAATTTGGGAACAAGTATTTAAGCACCACATGATTTAAGGAATTTGTATTAGGAGCGAATTAAGGAAAGAACACAAAAGGAATTTGTGGAGAAAAACATGAAGAACCAAACAACATAAACGGTATTTGAAAGTATAAAAACAAAACCAACATTCATAACCAAATGACAATCCCTGGTAGCACCTGGAAGAAGTAAATCTTCTTCTTCCTGGTAGTTTAACAAAAATAAACAAAAAAACAGTGCGTGTTCTTTCTTTTATCTTTCTTGTTTCTTAAATAAATATAAATATAAATATATATACTCGTGCGAGAATATATATATATATATATATACATACATACATGCTCTGGGTGTCTCCGGGATTGTAAAATGGACACCCGTAAGTTTGGCTTTTTCACTGTGTTGTTATCCATCTTGGTAACACTAGCGAAGGCGGAAGATCCTTATCACTTTTTTGAATGGAAGGTCACGTATGGCACAATGTCGCCATTGGGGGTCCCACAACAGGTTATTCTCGTCGACGGTAAATTCCCCGGACCTGTGATTAATTGCACAAGTAACAACAATATTGTCGTCAATGTTTTTAATAATATCGACGAGCCGTTCCTCCTTACGTGGAATGGTGTTCAGCACCGGAAGAATTCATGGGTGGACGGGACACCTGGGACCATGTGTCCCATCCAGCCGGGAACTAACTTTACGTATAAGTTCCAGGTGAAGGATCAAATTGGTAGTTATTACTATTTCCCGACAACCGCGTTGCATAGGGCGGCTGGTGGTATCGGCATGATACAAGTGCATAGCCGACCGTTGATCCCAGTCCCTTTTGATAACCCTGCTGATGAGTTTGCGGTTTTTGTTGGAGATTGGTTTAACAAGGGACATAAGGCATTGAAGAATCTCCTTGATGGTGGCAACTCTATTGGTCGTGCTGATGGGATTCACATCAACGGCAAGTCGGCTCAGGTTGGCGCTGCGGCTGAACCATCATGGACCTTTGAGGCTGGAAAGACATACAGATTTAGATTTTGTAACGCCGGGATGAGGACTTCAGTCAATTTCAGGTTCCAGGACCATGATATGAAGCTGGTCGAGGTTGAAGGATCTCATCTTATGCAAAATGACTACATGTCAATGGACCTTCACGTTGGCCAGTGCATGTCGGTTTTGGTGACTGCCGATCAACCACCAAAGGATTATTACTTAGTCGTGTCAAGTCGGTTCACCAAGCAACCTCATACCACTGTTGCCACCATCCGATACGCAGGAAGCAACGCCCCTCCATCACAGGAGCTTCCACCACCTCCACCCATAAAAACTGCTGGAATAGCATGGTCAATCAATCAATTCAGATCATTCAAATGGAACTTGACCGCGAGTGCAGCTCGTCCCAACCCACAAGGGTCTTACCACTATGGTCAGATTAACATTACACGTACAATCAAGCTCGTCAATAGTCGCAGCTACATCGATGGCAAGTTAAGGTTTGCTCTCAATGGTGTCTCCCACATTGACCCCAAAACTCCTCTCAAACTCTCCGAATATTATGGCGTCGGTGACAAAGAGTTCAAATACGACCTCATCCCCGACGAACCACCCGCCGATATTGAAAAGAACGTAAAGATCGCCCCAAACGTCTTGAACGCAACATATCGTAACTTCGTGGAGATCATATTTGAAAACCGTGAGAATACCATTCAAACCTACCATTTGGATGGATACTCGTTCTTTGCGGTCGCAATAGAGCCAGGGAGGTGGAGCCCGGAGAAGAGGAAAAACTACAACCTTGAAGACGCGGTGAGCCGACACAACGTGGCGGTGTTTCCAGGGTGTTGGGCCGCGGTCATGCTCACCCTCGACAACGCCGGAATGTGGAGCTTGAGATCGGAGATGTGGGAGCGCTTTTACTTGGGACAACAGTTGTACGTCAGCGTACTCTCACCGGAGCGATCCCTTAGAGATGAGTACAGTCTGCCGGAAACCACACAACTTTGTGGCATTGTGGCAAATTTGCCTAAACCACCGGGCTATGTTTAGATTCAACTTTTTCTGTAAGTAATTAATTAATTAAGTTTTTCTCAATTTTTGTGTGGCCAGATGAACATTTTGTAAGGGGATATGTTCCCGATCCTGCTCGTCATCCCTTCAACAAAAGATAGTAGCCGCCATTGTTGAATACTATTATAGGTGATGTTGTAAATTTGTAATCAAATATTTCACTTTTTGTTCACATAATAGATGAAAAATTATTGCATCATTACATTTAGATGAAAAATTATTGCATTATTACATTTTTTTTAATCTTTATTGACCGATAAGAAAGCGTAAATATCCTATGAAGATTGAAGAGCAGCATAAACTGACTAAAATGTAATATTTAACTCGTATAAATTAGTTATTTACATGATTGAAGTATTTACTAAAAGAATCCTCCAATAAGAGAACTCGACAAATGCACACACTCAACGGAGATACAAAAGCGTAGCATAAGCCATAAGTTGAATGCCAACATCTGCTTAGTTATTTCAGTTTTAAAAATATATACGTTTTTGTGCTGTATGTTAGTAGCATTGTTCATGGCCCAAGCTAGGGCTTCACTCAACTCGTCGAATTCTAAACCAAGCCAACGCAAAAATTTTATTTATATATGAAATTTATGTTGTTATCATATAAATACATTAGTTATTTATAAAAATATAAAATTTACCCGACCATCACATCCATTTCAACAACTGAAAACCACTCAATCAGACCGTAGCCAACGCCCCTTGTCTACATATACGATCTCCACATAAACACAGGCAAACAAGATTTGCGATATATCGTGCAGGGATAATCAGATTGCGACTGAATTATATGAACAAATGCAAATAAATGGCCAAACACAATATCATCCAAATTCCCATTCAGGCCAACAAACACTAATTAAATCCTTCACAATATAATAAAGTAAAACAAAAACAAAAAGAGATAGCTAGCTTTGCTTGCTTATTCTGTTGGTTATTTCCTTGTGGGGTATCAGGAATCAAGCTTAGCATCACCAGGATTATTCAAATTTCAATGGAAGATAAAGAAAGGATAAGAAATTTAAACCCTTGGCACGCACCCACACGGCTGGTCTATACACAAAATGAAAGCAGGTTACCTTTTTTTGCAACTTGGATAGTAATGGTCAAAGTCAAAGCCAAGACTATCTTTGAGGGGGGTCCACATTTCGCACGTTTGCTCCAGTCATTCCCTCGATACGATCTTTGGTTATCTCCACAAAGTGCCCGACCATCTCGTGAAACTGCTTCAGTCCAGATAATGGGAGAATGATGGAGGACCTGTCAGAACCTGCAACCTGCATTGCATACCATTCAAAATCCATTTATTTACATTATAATATTTGTATAATAATTACACCTAATGTGTTTAACTAATTTAATTTTTTTTCTTAATATTGGGACCAAAAAGAAATCTTGATTCTTCCAAAAAGATACTAACATTTAAATTGCAACATAATATATGTTGGCACACTTAAAAGAAAAACACTTTTATCCAGCAATTGATCTTACCAAAATCTTAAAACATTGCTAATGGGCAAATAGGCAAATTCAAAAGAATCATCAATAACAAAATATATCGCATCACAGAACAACCCAAAGTAGAAAGGGTTGATTACTTTTGAGACAACATTTGGGGTGTATTTTATCCATATGATAGGATTATCTTGTAGTTCTATAAAACCTCAACTAAGTTCATTTCTAAACCTTCTTTATGATCTTGAATAAAAACGTTTTCTTTGTCCGCAACTTTAGGACCCTTTAGTATTAGATATTAATTTTAGTTGCATGGGTCAAAAACTGGTCATCTTCTTTTCATATGACGTCACTTTAGGGACAATAATCATTAACAGGAATACTGTCAAAATAAAGTAAAAACAGTCAATGAAAAATTTTTACCTCAGAAATTCTCAAGTAATGGCCCCGATTGTTGCTTCCAAGATCAAAGAAGAACCTCTTCTGATCAGCCCTGATCACTTTTGAGACCCCAAAACCACCACTTTCATCAGAAGATGAAGGCGGCAAGTCAAATGTGTTTGCCCTATCTCCTAAGTTCAAGTCGGATGTTGCTATAGGGGCAGACTGAGAACTGTTTCCAGCAATAAAGCCAGCACCAACATCATCAGACAGACCAACTAGTCTCTCTTGGGTGATACCTTCAGAATTTTGCTGCTTATCAGATAATAAACACAGAAAAAAATGATGAGAAGATGAGAACAAGGGTGCTTAAACAGAATGAAATGTGAAAATTTTATAACTGGAACCTGATTGGGGGGAGCAAAAAGCTTAGATGTTTCATTTATCTCTTCCAAGATATTTCTAAAAGCACTCCACCCTTCATCTCGGTTGCTTCCTGCAGGTACAATAATAGTACTGCGGTTTCTACTAACAGAAGCTTCAGATACCTGCAGACACACACACTCAATTAGGGCAACATAGAAAAAGATGAATGCATCACATCACCAAGACAAAACTAAAAATGCCATAACTGGTATGCAGGTAAAACCTACTAGTTATTATATACAAATTGGCATCAACAGTAACCAAGAAGTTCTAAAACGCTACAATTATTTAATTTTTACTCTTTTGAAACCATGAACCCACAACCATTAAGGATATGAAAAGTAATTAACTAGATTTTCCAAATAAAATGGTGCTTTTTTTCTGTAAAACTGCATGATTATGCAGTACTTCTCATAACAGCTTAACTTACAATCTATGACCAACAATATCACATCCACCTGTGCATGCAAAACATTCACAATTCATAACAGTTTTAATTGTATTCAGGTTCAATTTAAAACATGTGTATAAACAATTTCTATCACAAGGTTAAAGATATTAAAGTGACTGTTACACATGCTAAATACAAGGATATAACCTCACAACACATAGCAGTTAATTCAAGGTATGTGCAAAGGAGAAAGTGACATTTTCAAGAGATAATCCCACAGTTTCTAGATCATGGGAAGAGGGACCAAAGAACATATGACATACTTTCCATGTCACATAAACTACATTTCACCTGAAAGTCTGCAAGGTCATATTAAACCATATGCTTTCAAGTATGTAAAAAAGTTACCATCTTTATCTACAACCAGCAAAAACATTTATCCCTGAATTGCTGACGACAGTAATGATTCAACGGAAAGCCACATGCCTCAAATTGTTTCCATATAGAATGGTTTGATGTGTCTCCTACACATACAGACTTTTGATATATGGGCATCTTTAATCTGGATCTCAATTTAGGAAGTGGAATATTCCTTTATAGATAAATTCTTCGTCTCACTTCCCATGCAACAACCCCGACTGACACCAAAATTTGCAATCACAGAATCACTTATAATTTGCTAGGTACCCAGACCCTGCTCTTGAGTGGGACATACCGGGTTTGTTTGTTTGTTTATAATTTGCTAGGTAGGCGAGCAAACATTGTACAAACACTCAGCTATGTAGTACTTCTGGTAACAGCTTAACTTACAATCTAATACCAACATTGCATCCAACTGTGCAAGCAAAATATTCACAATTCATAGTAGTTTTACTGCAATCAGGCTCAAGTTTGAAAATGTCTAGAAACAATTTCTATTACATGGTTAAAGATAATAAGTTGATTGTTACAACATGCTAAATACAATGATAGAACCTCACATAACATAGCTCCCAAGTTAATCCAGAGTATAAAAGGGCTCACAGTGACATTTTCAAGAGATAATCCCACAGATCCAAGATCATGGGAAGAGGGACCAAATCACCAAAACAAATATGAAATACTTTCTGTGTCACATAAACTACATTTCACCAGAAAGTCTGAAAGGTCATATTAATCCATATGTTTTCAAGTATGTAAAAATAGTTACTATCTTTATCTACTATCAGCAAAAACATTTGTCCATGAATTGCTGACAACAATAATCAGCAAAAACATTTGTCCCTGAGTTGCTGACGACAGCAATAATTCAGTGGAAATACAACATTCCTTAAATTGTTCATACATCATGGTTTGATTAGTCTCCTACACATACCAAGTTTTGATATAAGGGCATCCTCAATTTGGATCTCTATGTAGAAATTGGGATATTTCTTTATAGATAAATTCTACATCCTACTTCCCATGTAACATCCCCAACTGGCACTTAAATTTGCAATCACTTATATTTTGCTAGGTATGCAGGCACGAACACTCAGCCATGAACTTGTGACAGGTAAACAAGGAGCAAGTACACAGATTAAAAACTACCACTCCACCCATAGTAAAATCCCATAATATATGACATTAGCGGTTAATGCGGCCGATATATCGGTGATATATCACTGATATGATATATCGGTTATCGGTCTCCAGAGAACATATCGGTCCAAAATATCGATCATTATATTGGTGGCGATAATATCGGCCGATATTACCGATACATCGCCGATATTTTTGCATCTAAATATCGGTCATATCAGCGATTTTATCGTTGGGCTCATTTTAGTCCAAGGCCCAAATTTAACAAAACCCACTAACCCAATAACCCTAAATTAATAACAAGTCGACCAGCACTTCGATGTTTCTGAAATCAGTGAACAAGTCGACCAGCAAGGCAGCAACGAACAAGTCAACCGATGTTTCGATGGGTCTGATTTCGCTCGGGTGGTCGGTGAACAGCAACGAACAGCAACGAACAAGCGGGTCTGATTTCGCTCGGGTGGGTGTGATTTCGACTAGGTGGGTCTTACCAGCTGAGTGATCGGTGAACAGCAACGCTCGGGTGGCACTCAGGTGGGTCTGATTTTGCTTGGGTGGGTCTGATTTCGAACAAGCGGGTCTCGATTTGAGTGATTTCAAACAGGTGGGTCGATTATTGGCTTATTTCTTTGCTTTTAGGTGTTATTTGATTGCATTATTGCAATAGAGAAGCTGTTCTAGAGTTTGATTTTGGATTTTGATTATGTAATGTTGTTTGGATTTTGATTTTGGATTTTGCAATATTGCAATAGAGAAGCTGTTCTAGACACTTGACACTTGATGATGGGCTGAGATTTTAGAAAAGCTGTTATTTCAATTGAGTCTTTTGATTAGATTATGTCATCATGTTTAAATACTAACTTAGAAGGGTACCAGAGGTACATCAAAATAATCAAGGATATGTATGACGGGGAAAAAAACGTTTGTGCGAGCACCAGTCGGAGGCACAGACCTCTTCAGGGTGGAAGTGGGACTCCACCAAGGATCGACATTGAGCCCATTTCTCTTCACAGTAGTGTTGGATGAGATGGCCAAGTCTATACAGGAGCCACTCCTGTGATGCATGCTGTTTGCGGAGGATATTGTGTTAATATCAGAATCTAAAAGGGTGCTTAACGAGAGGCTAGAGCAGTGGAGAGCAGCACTAAAGCGCAAAGGCTTAAGGATAAATCGCTATAAGACGGAATACATGCATTGTAACTTTAGTGGTGAGACTGAAGAGGACACCCAAATCAGTATCCAGGGTATGGCGGTCCCACAGACGTCTAGGTTCAAATCATAGTCACAGGATTCGCTAGGTCTACAACGATTTTCGAATTGGTTCGAATCGAACCCATTCGCATTCGCTAGCGACCCAGCCGCTCGTGGTTCGCTCTGTGGTTCGATTGTGGTTCGATTGAGGTTCGCTTGTTGGTTCGCGGCTGCAATTCGCTGTGGATGGAAGAAATTCGCTATGGATTCGCGAATCGATAGAAATTGAATCATAACTGTGAATTCCATCCATAGAAATTTAATTCATAACTGGAAATTGAATCGATAGAAATGGATTCGCGAATCGATAGAAATGGAATTCATAACTGGAAGAAATTCGGATGGAAGAAATTCGCTATGAATTCATAACTGTGAATTCCATCCATAGAAATTGAATCGATTCCAATACTTAAGTTCCATTAATTCCCATTAATTTCCATTAATTCCATTAATTTCAATCAGTAGTGTTAACTTAACAGTCAGAGCCAATTAAGATTTAAGACTCCAACAGTATTCAGTGTACACTGAAGGTTCAAGTGCACGTCTTGAAGAAATGGCTTGGGAGGATTTAGAGGATGAAGGCGTTGACAAGAAAGGAAAAAAACAAAGACTTGATTAGACATATCAATCTGTTTTGTGTTTTTATTTATTTTGAATTTGGGTTTTTTTTTACTTCTGGATTTTTGGAAGTTGGAACTAGAAGTTTGTTTAATGAGAATATATGTTTTTTAGATATATAATTATGTTGCTTTTTAACATGCCTTGTTTAATGAGAATATATGAACCGAATTGATTGGTACAGCGAACCGGATCGAACCGGAATGAACCTACCCCCTAACGAACCGGATTCGTGGCCCCTAGCGAATCGCGAACCCGTACCTCGTTTTCGAACCGGAGCGAACTGCGAATTAGGTGACTATGGTTCAAATACCTGGGCTCGTACGTACAGGAGAACGGAGAGATACACAGCGATGTAGCCCACCGTGTTCAATCAGGATGGTGCAAGTGGAGAGCAGCATCAGGGATTTTGTGTAATAAGAGGTTTCCAGCAAAACTAAAGGGAAAACTATACAGAGTGGCATGACGTCCAGCTATGTTATACGGAACAGACTGTTGGGCCATAAAGAAATCGCAAGAGAGACAAATAGAGGTCACAGAAATGCGAATGTTGAGGTGGATGTGTGGACACACAAGACTGGATCGAATAAGGAACGACGTGTTTCGACAGAGGCTAGAGGTGGCTTGTATCACGGATAAAATACGAGAGGGAAGATTAAGATGGTTTGGGCACGTGAAGAGGAGACCGATGGCAGCGCCTGTTAGAGCAGTAGAGAACATCAACCTAGAGGGTAGGAGGAGTAGAGGAAGACCTAGGTTGACTTGGGACGAGATAATTAGGCGAGATATGATAGACTTGCACCTCTCTGAGCACATGATCGAGGATAGGAGTGCGTGGAGGCGTAGAATTAAAATTAAGGACTTCTAGTGGGATCTATGGGTAGGAAGAGTAAAGGAAGACCTGATGCGGGACCCCTCGCGTGATGTGTAGGTAATCGACATCTGCCCTTTATAGGTGAAACATGCCGCTTATTTGATGTATGCACTATCTAAATCTTTACGTGATATATACCTATGTGTTGTATGCTATATAATATGCTTGCTATAGTTATCGAGCCGGCGGTCTCTTTGGAAGCGGTCTCTCTATCTCTCAAGATAGAGGAAAGACTCGCCACCACCTACCCCTCCCAGACCGTGCTCTTGAGTGGATATACTGGGTATGTTTGTTTTGTTTGTTTGTTTAAATACTAACTATTGACTTTTAGTTTTTGAGTATTTTGACTATTTACTTGACTATCTTAGTATCTTATTATTAATATTATATGGGTTTTAGTGTTTTATATTCAACATGTATATATATATATATATATATATATATATATATATATATATATATATATATATATTATGCAATTACCGATATCTCACCTATATATCACCGCGAGAACCGATATATCAAATATCGGTCAGTGACCGATATCCGATATTTCACCGATTTAACTGCTTAGGATTTTTCTACAACTACAATATCTCATGTTAATTGTAATTGATGCGAACCACAATTCCCTCACCTGTTTAGTTATATACTAGGATTTAGGATTATTTTAGGTCTGAGCTAACAGCCAAGCAGCTTTCCTAAACTATTCTGCCCAGCCAAACCTTGGATATATTTTGGGGCTGAGGGATCCTATCGTATTGTGTACAATGGTGCCTTATTATCAAAGTACCTGTTTGAATATATAACTTTCTCTTAAAAACCTTCTGCAACTAAAACTTTGTAGATTGGCCATCTTGTGAAAATAATCACATTTCCTTCTCTCATCTTTAAGTTTTCATTAATCATAATAACTGCTACTAATTCCCCAAGTAGCTCCTAGTACATCTATATTGCAATACAAGTACATTCAATTACTTGATAAATGATCTATAACTGATTTTGCACATTGAGTTAAACAAAACTTAAACGAAACCATAATTACACAAAGTCATACCTTCAGAAACCGTCCCCTCCTGTTCTCCCCAACATCAAAGTAAAACACCTGAAGAAACAACCCGTCAAATAAACAAAACAAATTTGCACAACTAAGAAAGTCAAATCTTCCTATATAGAAATAATCCGAGTAATCAATACGAGAGAGTATCTACATAGCATGTGTAATGCAACTACCTTGCTATCTAGCTGTAGCTCCTTGCTAGAAATATCCTGATCATCAGAAGTAACATAGTAATTGAAGATATCAAAGAACCAAGCGATTCCGTTGAACGGCACGATTATCGTCGACCTCGTCGCCGACGTCTTCTCCGATATCTTCAAGTACCGACCACGGGGATTCTCCTTGAGATCAAAGTAAAACAGCTTATGCTCCACCTGCAACGTCTTCGACAACAGCTCAACGTCATTCCCTCCGCCTCCAGCACCGCCGCCTGAGCTAAACTCCATCGCCTCCGTCTCCGGCCGCCTTCAGATTCGAACAAAACTCACAAATGCTGAAATGTTACTTGAACTCGAAGCTTGCTGGATGAAACTCGATCAATTGAATCAATCAGGGGGAATGATTCGTTATCACATGATGAATTGCATCGTGTGATAGCAGATCTGAATTGTTTGAGGGGGAGATTGAAGTGAAATGATGGATTAGGGTTTCAGACTTGACGGAGTCTTGTTGTTGTTCGTCACATAAACTAAACACCGCTTTGGTTATATGTTCGTCGCGAAAGAGCTTTACAGTTTGGTCACTAGATGTTTGCTATATGTCATTATGTACCCAAGTTGTTTTGATTTTGTTTTATCATCCCTCAAGTTATTACAGTTAATTGATTATCTAATTATTACAATTTTAAATCTTAATTAGATTTACAGTCCGCATAATGCGGCGAGGAAGTTTTAAAACAAAACTGAATGAAAAAATAGAAAAAGAAACTTTAATTAAATGTGAAGAAAAGACCCACCCTGAGGTCCGGAGAATCAAACTCGAGCATGTTCGAGTGTAATGCACTCAAACTCGAGCATGTTCGAGTGTAATGCACAAGCTTACCATTACGGATGGTGCAGGCACCCTTTTGTGTTAAATTTTTGTAACAAAATTCATAAGTTATTGTTTTTTTAAAAACATTACATGATAAAATTAAAAAGATTATCTTTTATTTAATTATAATATCTTATATAAACCAAAAGTTAATGTCTCGAACTGATTCTATACCACATATATGTAGTCGATCAACTTTTGGCACCCTCTGATGAAGCACTTTTCTTCCAAACTATCCAAAATCTTTTACAATTTATTTGTCAGTAACTAATCTCTTATTATCAACATTTAAATAGAAAATGCATATGTTGTAGTTATTTGAAGGTGTTTAGTCCTTCCTCAAAAGATTTTATCAAGTTTGGTTTTCCTTTTTAATTCTTGATTTGATACTAGTACTGGTACTACATATATTTAGTAGATATGACATAAAAGGCTAGTGTTTACGTCACCTCTTTTTCACCACATGCACATTCCCTTTGTAAAGACTTTTTTTTTGCTTTTCTACTACAAACCACATATGTTTGCATGTGTTGGTTTGTGGTTTATTTTGGGTAGAAGAGTACTCCCAAACAACTGACTCTCTGGTGAAACACAATGAAAAAGAGTTTAAGCTGGAAAGAGTTAATAGTTATTCACTTTTACACATATTGTTTCTCTTTTTTCACATTGGTTGGCCAATAGGTAAACTATTAGAGTTAGAAATTTGTTTGTGGTCAATACCGATAGAGGGAAAATTTATTGGTTAGTTGCCTTTCTTATTTTCCATGAGTTTAACAACATACTTTTAATGTTGTAACCATTATAACCCCCACGTGCGTGTTTTTCTTTCTTTTCCTTAAAAGTCATGTGCTCAATGCGGTCTCTTAATACACTATATCAAGTGGTGTTTGCTTTACCCATTGATCCCTCTATGGGGACCAATAAACAATCACGTGACGGACAAACCTAAAGGGCATTGGATCTTTTGTGGATATCTCTATACGAAATGTATGGTTAAGGCATGTGATTGATGCCTTGGGAGTTCCTATTGATGGAAGAGGAACTCTAAGCAAGGAATTTAGATTAGAGAGGAAATTAAAGCATCAACTCACAAAAAAAGCCGCAATGAGAATGATCAACCCAATATGTTAAAAGGTTTAAAAGTAATTAAGGTCGGAGCAGCTACAATTGCTTCAAAGGTAGGGATGTAAATGAGTTGGATCATGGTATGATCAGGCTAATCTCATTTATAAATGAGTCAAGCCAAGTTGACTCGTGTATTAAAATGAGCTGAAATGTGGAGCTTGAGCTCGGCTCGTAAAAAGTAAAGCTAAGCGGTTCGTCAAGCCACATCATTTATTTTTAAAATTATTAAATTTATTATTTGTTAGGATATTAAAGGATAAAGCTATCAAAAACTAAATGATGAAAGTTCTTGTTGAAAATTTTCAAGCACCCAAAAATGAATCTACCCACTTAAGACTTCATTTGTCAATCCATCTCTTAAATAACTGTGAATCAGCATACGCAGTTAGTGCTGAAGAGTAGTGATGTCACCATTACACTGCAACTGTTGATATCATGTTGTGTTGATTTATGTGTATATTGTATATTGTATTGTAACGAATTATATTACACATTCGTGATATGTCATATTGTGTAGATCAATGGCTGTAACATGTTATTGATCTTATATCTAGAGTAGATGTTCAAGATTTTGTTTTGTTGTTTAGTTTTTTTAGTATAAATACCTCACCTCACACTTGTATAGTTTTAAGGTAGCATTTTTGCCCTCTTGTATTATTGTTATTAGTTTCTTGTAATTAATAAATCACAATCGAATGAATATTTTAAAAGAACTTCTTGTGTTATTTTCTATTCAAATATTATAATCAAGTGTGTTTGTTATAACGTAGTTACTAGAGATTTCTCATCTACTAACTACTGTTATTTAGAAAGTTCTTGTTTCATTCACGATCCAACATTATCTTTTACACATATTGATGTATATTAAAAATATAAAAAGAAACAATTTTTTTAATTTATTTATTTTAACTTGTTGAATTAATGTTACTCTACAAATAAGAATCATATTTCATAGGTTATGATGATTTGTATATATATTGTGTTTGTTTTATGAATTAATTATACCAACGGTCCTATGGTATGGCCAGATTACAGTTTTTTCCTGAACTTTAATAATTATGATTTTTTTCCAAAGTGTTTGGTCCCTAAATTAAAAGGAGTGTTAACTTTAACATAAAGTGGGTGTGAATAAAATAATACCTCTAACCTTTTAACAAATAAAAATAACATAGGGACCATACATGTTACAGTTTTACCAAATAGTTGGGACAAAATCCATAATTTCATAAAGTTTGGGATCAAAATTGGATTGGACTATACCATAGTGACCATCCAAGTAATTAATTATTGTTTTATTTATAACAAAATATCAAAATAGTCATATGGCTACGATATATTTGAATAACAGACTAATAGTAAAATAAAAACTTTGATGTTTTTATAATTCCTTGTTATAGTTTACATATATTGTAATTTATGTTTTATTTTACTAGTGAGTAAGCCAACTGCCAAACTAATCGTTGTATGTTTTGTTTTCTTTGCACATAATTAGCTTTTAAAAGCTATGTGTAAACTCCAGTATTTCTTTACTTTCCTCGGTTTGGGGATAGAGTCGAGGCTAGAAAAATCAAGGATGCATGGAAAATTTGGGGCTGAGTGGTAACATCACAACCTTGGACGTAATGGGTTCTTGTGCTTTTGTCTGGTGAATTTTCACAATGATCCATCGGTATCACCACTCATTTTGAACCTTTTTTAAGAGGAAATGGGAAAAACTAAAATAACACCATATAAAACAGGAAAAAATAAAAAGTTAAAGAAAATGAGAAAAGCTTAGGTGTCACATAAAAAAAAAAGGACAGTTGTTAGTGGCCTTAAAGGGACAGAACAGATCCAAGATATAGTCCGGAATATTCTAGGAAAAAACTAGGACAAATGGGAATATCACACCCCCGGGTCCATGGTGTCACGACCCCATAAATTTTCATATGGATTCACCGGTACCAACACTCACTTTTGAACCTTTTTTCAAAGGAAAGGGAAATGTGAAAATAGAGAAAAACTGGAACAACACCATGTGAAATAAAGAAAAACTAGGAAAATTAAGAAAAATAGAATAAAACCATCGCAATATAAGCTCAGTAGAAGAACTAACGAAAACAAATGAATGCGATTGAACACTTTCAAACACCATAGCGTTTGTAACAATAGTATTTTTATTTTTTTTTTGATTTTTTAAATTTGGTAGTTTTCTGAGTGTTATAATCAATCAACACATCTCACACCTATTTATACTAATTTAGGCCACACAGAGCACTCACAGGTAGTAAGCTCACATAGACATGGCAGTGAGGTTACACCACCCTAAGTGTCACGGGTCGTATCATCGGATTGCTGAACCGGCTACGGAACACCCTCAAGCCTTCTTGTTGCATCGATCATAAACCAATAACTTGAAAATAGTGTCCTTAATAGCTGTACAACTTTTATTCCTATATTAATTTAAGACGAATTTTGATTTTTCTCAAACAACTTGTGCTCATTTGTCTTTTTTGAAAAACCTAAATGCGGAATTCTTTATTTATTTTTTCTAAACATATTCGTATAAATTTTAATAAAAAGGAAGTTGTTTATAAAATGTTCTTGGCCTAGTAATTGGTCCGGATACTCATCTAAGATTAGCTTTGTAATTTATTTTTATTTGATGAATTATGTTTGATTAGTGTTTGCTCCAGCATTACCCGTGGGAGCGTTTGGTAGAAGATGCGTCTCCACCCACTTGTGATGACTAACTAATTTTTTAAGCATTTCCATATTTAACCCTTTCTCTTTCATCATTATTACTAGATGTTCTTCCTAAAACAAACATTGGATTTATCCCTAAGCAAATAACTCTAAACTATAACTCTCATTTCTCATAATATGTAATTGTCTTCTATATTAAATAGCATGGCTTTTGACTAGATTTTTAATATTATCTTTATTGGCAAAACTTTTACCAACGAAAAAGGGAATTGTATAAACATTTGAAGAATTTTTCTTTCTTTTTCTATACCTTCTTGCAACTATCTTTAATGAATTACCATTTTCATCGTCACTACCACTTTCAAAGTCATCAAGATCACATTTCACATAATCCTTATCCTTACTGTTCTCTTCATGATCTTGAATATCATCGGGCTCTTCTTATATATTGGGTTGGAATGAATCTATGTCAACTGATACATCATCAACCATATTATTATTATTTTCCATCATATCATCTTCCTCCTGTATTAGGATTATCATCCAACATTACCCCTTTCCTCAAGTTAACAGTATCACCAATCACATCAATTTCCCTTATGTTAGCATTATCATCCATCATATCATATTCACCCATGTTAGCATAATCTTCGATGTTAATAAACTGTTCATTGAAATTAAAATCCATAAAATTAATCTCTAAATTAGAATTTGCACTAACATCCACATGATCATGCACTTGACTAGCATCCACATGACCAGTCACTTGATTATCACTAATATGTACAACCTCTACATTTTATTTAAAAAAATCCACATAATCAGGTCCTTGATTAAGATGAACACACTCTACATCATGTTGACTAACATCCACATGATCAGATTCCTATTTAACATGAAAACTTTATACATTACGTTGACTAACATCCTCATGATCTGATTTCTCATTGTCATGAACAACCTCTACATTATGTTGACTAACATCCACATGATCAGGTTCTTGATTAAGTTGAACACTCTCTATATTATGTTGACTAACATCCACAACTTTCTCATTGTCATGAACAACCTTTACATTATGTTGACTAACATCCACAAGATCAACTTTCTCATTGTCATGAACAACCATTACATGATCCCTCCACTCTAACGCTAGTTGGTTTCTACAAGGTTTAGATCTTACCTTTGATTTCCTGGTAGGATTAGATGGCTAAGGATCATTAACCTCTTCAATTACAACACTTGACCTTTTAATGGGAGATTTGAAGTGATACCCAATGCCAAGTTTGGATGACCACTGCTCAATATATATTTCAATAAGCTTAGACCTAGGCACTAAATTCAGAAACTCAATGGTGTCTTCATCCGTAGTAAGTGGCCCTAACCCAACATTTAAGTCCATTCCAGGATTAAGAAAATGATAAACATAATTTGTTCATTTAGATATCCTATTTCTTCTATCATAGCATTTAGCTCAATAACAGAAATTATGTCTGAATCTATCATTTTAACAGTCTACCTTCCCTTCAACATATGTCCTAGCATGTTGTTGTCTTATAGACACTCCACCATGATTGATCTTTAGCAAGAAAATATTTTCACTATCCCCTGACGAAAACAAAATCAATGAAATCACTGAGCTTAAAACATAAGAAATCAATGCTAAGTTAGTGATAATATGATGTTGACGACTAGTCATATACTTGAACCGGGTCAAAATCCTCTGATTCCTCACGTATCCACCATAGTGTCGCGCTATTGTGATCATAATCTTCGTTGTTTCATGCGTCATAATGTGAAGGGTTGAAGTTGATTACAAAAGAGGGATAAAATGACTGAAAGCCCCTCATGTGAAGGGCACGTGATAGGTGTTAACGGAATAAGTAAGACGACGTCAGCCTAAAGGGCCTAAATAGTTACAGATAAGAAGCTCAAGGGTTTATATGTGGAAAGATTTCTTTTTGTACTGAAAAGGTTAAATGGCTCTAATCTCTGAGGACAAAATAGTAATTTACTCTAATAATAATAATCCAAATAATAATGATAATAATAAATTATTATTATAATAATGTTTTTTAATTTATTTATAGTTATTTTTAAATTAAAGTTATTTCAGGTAGTTTGTTGTTGAAAAATAAGTGCCCCCTCAGGTGTTTTGAGATGATTCAAAATAAAAGTAAGATGACAATAGAAATGAAAATGATACGAGAGATTGTAATTATAAAGGGTACTTTAAAATGATTTAAAATAAAAATATGATGACAATAAAAATGAAATGATATGAAAGATTGTGATTAGTTGAACTTAGGGTATTTCATGGTATTTTTATGGGTTAACGTAAGATGATCATATACCGACTATACGAAAAGTCACATAACGACCGGATAATTTAGAAAGTAAGAATCGTTTTTTCAAGTCATGCTGGAACTGGTTTGGAGGTGGAACTGGTTTGAATCCACTGGTTTTTCTCGGGTAGGGACTGGTTCTTCGGTATAACGGTTTAGGTCAATCTAAGGTCGGATCCGGATCAGATAACTAAGATCGGTTCTGAAACTTTTTTCTTTCATCTCTACTTACAATGTTCTAGTTTTGGAAACAGAAATTTCTTTACAAAATAATATAACATATGTCCAAAACCATATTGACCATACACATCAAATGATTTAAATGATATTTCTCTACGTTCATCTTTTTCGTGACTATCCTCATGGTGGTTGCGGGAAGCTTCAAATTACATTATATACATTCTAAAAGAAATTAATTGAAATTAATTGAATACAAAGAGATGAAACACTAAACAATATAAACTTTATTCCAAAAAAGTTTAGAAACACTATAAAGAGAGCACAGTCTGACCATGGACTACTTGCTACTCTAAGTCGACCAACCTAATAAAAACTAAAGCAAACATCTTAAACAATCGAGAACATACCCTATGTGGTGTTTAATTAAACAAAACCTAATACATTAATGATTTCAAAATACAACTCTCAAAGTCTCCAAAAACTTTTAATTAACTTCAAAAAACATAAACCTTTTTAACCTATAAATAACAAGTTGTATTATATTTTAAAAAGATTCTAGGGTTAATTACACAAATAGTCCTTGTGGTTTAGCGCGGATCCCAGGTTTGGGTACTAACTTTTTTTAGTAACAACTATGGGTATTGTACTTTAAAAATCATAACAGGGTAAAGTATTAGGGCTAACGCCCGTTTATTTTTAACTGAAACACCCCCCCCCCCCCACGTGACAAGCACGTAAGGGCATTTTAGTCAATTTATATACAAACATATCACTTTAATAAACCCAACTTCAAAAGAAACTTCATCTTCTTTTCAAACCCTAGAATACGAAGAAGAATCTCAGACATGGTGTTTTGCAAATGTGGAAGATTAGCCACAATCAAAACATCACAAACAAAGAAAAACCCCGGACGACGCTTTTATACTTGTGCGGAGTTGGTAATTTCTTTTAAATTCTACTCTTAAATTGGTATGCTCTTCATGTGTACTAACAAAGATTTTCTGTTTCAGAGATCCAAGTGTAATTTCTTTATATGGATTGATCCTCCGATATATTCTACACCAACCGATAACATTCAAGGGTTGCTGAAATCTAAAAACTATTATGAGAACAAGACCAGAGCTCTGAAAGATGAAGTACATCAGAAAGACATGTTGTTGATAGGAAGTTGGTGTTTGTTTGTGTTGTTTGGGTTTATAAAGTTTGATATCAGCCAAAAGTATATATTATTCATTCATCAAAAGAGACTTAAATAAGAAATACAATTAGAGGCCTAATAGGAAAGCAATCCCTGAATTCTAGGAAAACCAATAAGAACCGTAAATAACTAATGGGCATAAATAAAGGAATAAAATAAATCCTTTACTCCCCCTCAAGCTGGAATGTGAAGATCACGAACACCTAGTTTGCCAAGTAAAAACTTCAACTGTTGGGCCCCTAATGGCTTGGTGAAAAGATCAGCTACTTGATGTTTGGTGTTGATATCTAACGGCAATACTTCTTGAGATTCAACTCTCTCACGAACAAAATAACAGTCCATTTCAACATGCTTCGTACGTTCGTGAAATACTGGATTATTTGCAATATGACGAGCAGCAATATTATCACAGAAAAGAGGCGTAGCACTAGCGACAACAACTTGAAAGTCCTTTAAAAGCCATCTCATCCAAAGAATTTCACTTACAGTACTGGCCATCGCTCGGTATTCCGCCTCAGCCGACGATCTTGAGACCACTGACTGCTTCTTAGTTTTCCATGAAACTGGAGCTCCCCCCAACAAGAGAAGATAACCAGTTCGGGAACGCCTCGTCAACTGACATCCTAACCAATCAGCATCACAATATGCTGCAAGAGCAAAACCACCATGTTTTGGAATAAAAATGCCTTGACCCGGAGTAGACTTCAAATAGCACAAAATTCGATTAGCTGCATCCATATGATCGACTCGTGGATCAGAAACAAATTGGCTAAGAACATTCACCGAATACGCAATGTCAGGCCGAGTTGCCTGTAAATACAACAACCGACCCATCAACCTACGATATTGTTTTGCGTCTGTTTTTGGGCTTTCAAGACATTGATCTATCTTGAAATTTTGCTCCATGGGAAACGAACTAGGACGAGCCCCAAGCATCCCGCTGTCTTCAAGAATATCCAATGTATATTTCCGTTGACTGAGCACCATACCATCCTCCGTTCGAGCCACTTCAATTCCCAAAAAATATTTTAATGGTCCAAGATCTTTGATACTAAAGGTAGTATCGAGATACTCCTTTGTTTCATTGATTTTACCAGAGTTATTTCCTGCAATAATAACGTCATCCACGTAAATAAGAATGGCAACAAAAGAGTCATCCTTAGCAAATGTGAACAAAGAATGATCGGCTCGAGATTGCTTATAACCAAGAATGAGTAAAGCTGTAGTAAACAGTTGATACCAAGTCCTTGAAGCTTGCTTTAAACCATAAAGCGATTTTTTAAGTCTACAAACTCGTTTTTCTTCCTGTAACGAAAACCCCTGTGGAACTTTCATATACACCTCCTCCTTGAGATCGCCATGCAAGAAAGCATTATTCACATCCAACTGGTGAATTGACCAGTTATTCTTTACTGCTATTGTCAATAATGTTCTGACTGTAACAAGCTTTGCAACCGGAGCAAAGGTATCATGATAATCTACGCCTTCTATTTGAGTGAATCCTCGTGCTACAAGACGTGCTTTATACCGTTCAACTTCACCATTTGGTTTGTAGTTTATTTTGTAGACCCATTTAGAATCAATAGCATGCTTTCCCTCTGGAAGCGAAACAAGCGTCCAAGTATCATTATCTTCAAGGGCCTTGATTTCTCGTTTCATAGCATCTCGCCACTTTTCATCCTGCATGGCTTCTTGAAAATTTCTCGGTTCATTGTTAGAAGTAATAGCCGCTAAAAAAATTTTATGAGAAGTAGAAAATTTTTCATAAGAGACATAGTTAGCAAGGGGGTGTACCGTCGAGGAGGAACGCTCGGAAACGGGATTTGCGTGGTCGATGGACGACGGCAACTTCACATTAAAATCTTGTAGGTACTTTGGTTGAGTTTTAACCCTTGCTTGCCTTTGCACATTAGCTTCCCCTAATTCTTGTTCGAATGAAACCGTAGACTGTATGTGTTCATCAGCCCCATTAGTTGTTGCATCACCCAACGGCCCAAAACCAGGCCCAAAGTCAGGGCTGTCATTAGTTGGTTCCGAACCCATACCTTCAGATCCGGACCCAACTTCTGTTTCTTTCCCATTACCAGCCAATCCTTCGTTCTCACAATCATTTGTACCCTCTTTATAATCATCATCAACTTCTGTATTCTCTCCTGATGTCATGCCAGTTTCTTTCCATCCATTAGGAACTTCAAACAAAATCTCATTCCTTTTATTTGATTTTAACTTGGAAAAAGGAAATATGTTTTCAAAAAATTTAACATCTCTAGACGTTATTATTTTTCCATGCTCAACGTCAAATATCTTGTAACCCTTGGTTCCTTGGGGATACCCGATAAACACACCTGGTCTCCCCCTTATTTCGAACTTATCTCCCCCCGTCTCTATACTCCAGAAATAGGCAAGACACCCTATGACTCTCATGTGATCATATTCCGGCTTTTGACCGAAAACAATCTCATAAGGTGTTTTATTATTAATTACCTTTGAAGGAAGGCGATTAATAATATATGTAGCTGCTTGTATGCACTCTCCCTAAAATTTTTTTGGAAGACTTCCTTGAAACATTAAGGCGCGAGCCGTTTCAAGGATGTGACGGTGCTTACGCTCCACCACCCCATTTTGTTGGGGTGTGTGTGGACACGTCGTTTCCAATAAGATTCCTTCTTGAGCTTAAAAGTTCATCATTCTATTAGAAGTGAATTCCCCACCGTTATCACACCTAATTCGTTTAATTAGTTTTCCGAATTGAGTTTTAACCATTTTTTGAAAAAACATCAAATGATCACTAGCTTCGCTTTTGTGTTTAATAAGAAATATCCAGAAAGCTCGACTAAAATCATCCACAATGGTTAAAAATAGTTTTCGTGTGAAATGGTAGGCCTTCTATATTTACCCCAAATATCACAATGGATTAACTCAAAACAATCACTAGTTTTAATTGAACTCTTAGGAAACGGAGAACGAGTAAGTTTTGCCTTAACACAAGAATCACACAAAACGTCTTTTAAAGAAATATCTTCTAAAAAATTGATGTGACATAATTTAGAGTCGGAAGCGTGTCCTAATCTTGAATGCCAAATTCTCTCATCTGTCTTCAAAACCATAGCCCTTCTTCCTCTAGCCGCCATGCCCATCCGATAGAGACCATTAACGCAATTACCCGTTCCAATCAACCTCCTCGAGTGTAAGCCCTGCATAACACATAAATTTGGAAAAAACGTCACTGAACATTGCAAATCTTTAGTCAATCGGCTAACCGAAAGTAAATTGCAATTAAAATTTGGAATATGTAAGACATCTTTAATTTTTGCTCCTCCAATAAGCGTGCATTCTCCTTTCGCCTGAACCGGTACATTATCTCCATTTGGAATCATAACCGGTGATTCTTGATTATCTTTAACAATATTTTCAAGATGATTTTTTTCATAAACAATATAATCGGTAGATCCCGAATCAACAATCCAATCATCAGATTTGATTAATGATGCATTAACCTTACCCGCCATGTTAGCTTTCTGAATATTTTCACCTGCGCTTTTGTCTCCTGCTTCACTGAAGTGCTTCAAAAGAGTCTCATATTGTTCATCAGTTAAGCTCGCCACAGTCTTGATATCTTTCGGATTGTTATCAACGCAAGCCGCCTTTGATTTTGCCTTTTCATTCTTCTTACCGGGCCACCATTCCGGATATCCCACGAGCTTAAAACAACCGTATTGTTTGTGCCCTTCACGTCCGCAAAAGGTACAGTGACTATCTTCATTATTTCCGGACCGTTTGACTTCTTTCTTCTTTTGTTGCGTTTCGGACCCTCCACGGTAATTGGCTTGAAAAACTGCACTCTCGGTTTGAACTCTCTTTCCAGCCGTAATGGTTCTCTGTTGTTTGTCTTCCGAGGGCATCCGGTATGCTTCTCCCAGCTTCGGATTTGGTTTCATCGATAAAAGTTGTGTCCTTATGGTCGAGAATTCAGCATCTAAACCCATGAGAAACTCATATAAACGTTCCTTTTCTTTAAATTCTGACAGTCGTTTCCCAATTTCACATGAACAATTACCACAAGTGCAGCGTGGTGTAGGTAGAACGGTCTGTATTTCATCCCAAAGGCCCCGGAGTTTTGTGTAATACGTGGAAACAGAGCTGCCTTCCTGGCGAGTGATTGTAAGGGACTGTTTCAATTCGTAAGCACGCGGAGCACTTTCCTTCTCGAACCTTTCTTGCAAATCTTTCCATATTTCTGCGGCCGTATTCGCGTATTTGACACTACCCCGTATCTCCTTCTCCATGGCAGTTGTTAGCCATCCTTTTATCATTGCATCACAACGCATCCAAGGCATGTACATGTCATCTGTCTTCTCAGGTTTAGGTATAGACCCATCCACGAAACCGATCTTGTTTTTGGCAAACAAGAAATTCGTCATCTCTTGAATCCAGTCATTGTAATTGTTGTTGTTCAAAAGCTCATTGACTTGAACTTGTCTTGGCGAATCAGAAGGGTGTATGTAGTAAGGAGAATTCGGGTCGATGATTTTTTCGTCGGTCTTCCCACTGCCGGAAGACTTCTTCGCGTGTTCTTCATCTCCGGCCATGGCCGGTCGATGGTTTGAGTTTTAGAATCGGAGCTTCTGCTCTGATACCATATAAAGTTTGTTATCAGCCAAAAGTATATATTATTCATTCATCAAAAGAGACTTAAATAAGAAATACAATTAGAGGCCTAATAGGAAAGCGATCCCTGAATTCTAGGAAAACCAATAAGAACCGTAAATAACTAATGGGCATAAATAAAGGAATAAAATAAATCCTTTAGGGTTTTATGTGTTCTTTGTAATGGGTTGAATATGGTTATGTTATGAATCTTCTTTTGTAAGTGATTTTGGTTTTCTAGTGAACCAAGCTTTTGTAATGAATGTTCCTTTGTAATGAACATGATTTTGTAATGAAATATGTTTGTTTAAGCTGTCATGAACCTGCTTTTGTAATGAATGTACTTAATGTCAAAGTGCAATTATGCGACAACCATGATCAAAGTGCAATTGTGCAACAACCATGATCAAAGTGCAATGAATGAATGTAGTTGGATCTACTGCAACAATGCAACAACCATTTAAGAATGTGCAGATAACAACCATTTAACCATTTAACCCAACAACCAATACAAGTGCAGTTGGAATGTCAATGTGCAACAACCATTTAACCATTTAACAACCATTTAACAATGTCAAAGTGCAGTTAACCATTTAACAAGCTGCAGATAACAACCAAGTGCAGATAACAATCTCAAATTGCAGTTAACCATTTAACCATTTAACAACCATTTAACCATTTAACTACTAAAGATAACAATGTGCAGATAACCATTTAACAAGCTGCAGATAACAACCATTCCAAGATAACCATTCCAAGATAACAAATGTCTTACATTCCAAACATAACAAAGCTACCAAAGTACAAATGTCTTACATTCCAAACATAACAAAGATACCAAAGTACAAATGTCTTACATTCCAAACATAACAAATATATTTAAGATCAAACAATAGATGAGGATGGTGCCACTTGTCCAATACAAGTCTTTTTGTTGTGACCCTTCTTTCCACATCTACTGCAAGTGGTTGTCTTCCACTTTCTAGTAAGCTTCCCTTGCTTGACCAACTCATCTTCCTTCTCTATTGGATCCTTTTTCCTTATTTTTCTTGGCCTTCCAATTGGTTTATGATGTTTAGGTTCCTTCAAAATTGTAGGGCAGTCTACTCTTGTCCACATGCTTCTACTATTAATGGGTCCAATCTTATAGGAATATACATCCTTCCATGTCTGTAGCCAAAAACAAGAATCCACCCACTTCTCTGGTATATCCAACTCCAAACCATTAATAGACATATCCCAGTTTGCTGCAACAACATGTTTGCAGGGTATGCTTAACAGTTCCCACTTCCTGCATGAGCATGTCTTTTGAGCTACATCAACTACACACTGCTTACTATTGTACCCTGTCACTTGAAATTTTGAACCACCATTCCATTTAACAATAAGCTTTGTTGCTTCTTTTTTAATGATATCAAATTTTTTGGTCACACTTGGTGTCAACAAACCATCACTTTTGTCAATGACTTTCATAACATTTACAATTCTTTTCATCAGGTATTCTTTAACAAACTCTAATGCTGTTATAATAGGTTTATTGTAACATCCAAAAGTTCAAAATTTATATATTTAATTAAATTTAATGTTCAGTCGCATGCCATACGTGCGAATGAAGCTCAATCGCACGAATGACGGGCGTATGGGCTCAGTCGTACGATTGAGTCGTGCGAATAAGCCAGTCGTGCGATTGAGTATGTCGGCTAAAAATAGGCATGTAGGATAAGTAGGGCGGTTAAAGGGTGTTGAAGGCAGATTTTATCTGTTGTAACCTCATCCTCTTGCTCCTCACGAACCCCAAACACCCTGTTCTTGCCCAATCGATCAAACTAGCTCCGTTTAGGTAAGTTTTGCTTGGTACGGATCGATTTTTGAATATGTTAAGCTGTGTATGTGGTTAAAATTGATCCAAAAACATGTTTTAATCAGAGTTTCTGTTCAATCTTTCTGTTAAACTGAAAAGTGAAGGTTCGGGCCCTAGTTTTTGTGAAGTTTGATGAAATAAGGACCCGAAACGGTTGTAAATGAGGTGTATATGTTTTGTTGTAAATATGGCATAATCTGAGCAGTTAAAACTCGAGTTTTTGGATCAAATATGTCAAGAACACAGCTGCTGATCCGTTTCAGGCGAATGAGCCCAGTCGCATGACCCATTCGTGCGACTGAATCAATCGCATTGTTCAAACGTGCGACTGAAGTTCAATCGCATGCACCAATCGCACGAATGGAGGTTATTCGCACAAACCCTGTTATAGCTCATTCGCACCTCTGTCGTATGGTCCATTCGTACGACTAAGCTCAGTCGCTTGTTCAGTCGCACGAATGAGTCCAGTCGCATAGCCTTAGTCGTGTGAACTGGTCAGCTAGGGGAAATTTGACTAAGTTAGGGTTATTGTTTTAGATTTGCTTTGAGAAAGAGAAGTTTTAGCTGCCCTAACATATTTGGATTGATAACCACTTGTTGGAAACATTAAGGTGAGTTCTAATTGCCCTTTTTATGTGTTAATGTCATTTGATAAATGTTGTTTGACAAAAATCGGGCACTGGTATGCATATAAATAAATAAAAATGTGAATATAAGTTGAAAGTGGTAAATTGTGGTTAATGGCGAGGTGGAGGTCTGACCCACCAAATTATAGACGGAGGTTTGACCTGTCAACGCCAAATTTTAGACGGAGGTTTGACCCGTCAACGCGCGAGGTGGAGGTTTGACCCACCAAATTATAGACGGAGGTTTGACCCGTCAACGCGCGAGGTGGAGGTTTCACCCACCAAATTAAAACTGATAAAAGATGTCCATAAATACCTTGTGGGTCTTCGATATGCATATCAATACTGGGATAAATAAATGGACTGATGAATGTGTGTGTGGATTCTTCGGTGTGATAACAGTTGATGAATTGTTACCATGCAAATGTGGTGTATGTTAGAACTCACCAGGTTATCTGATTTTGTGTTTATTTCTAATGCATGCCAGGTAATAATAGAGGTGCTCGTGATGGTCCCCCACAGAGTTAGCTTCCGGTTATGGTGTATGATACTGGCCACAAATGTTGGGTTTTGGGAATGAAGTACTTGAAGTTTAAAAAGTTTTGAAATGTCGGATAATGTCTTGTAAATATTGTTAACGATGTAAACAGTTTTTAATATATAAAATTCCGCTGCATTTGTAGTCTCTGAGTTATTATAATAACCCAACTAGTAGCACCCTCATTATTATATTATGGTTATGAGATTGAGGGTGTTACAAGTTGGTATCAGAGCCTTAGTTAAAGAGATTTGAACATTTGATTGTTTCAAACTTTAACTAAAAATGTGGGAAGTGCCAGTATCTATGACCGGAGGTGGGGTGAAGTATTGTGTGGATGAGTATTTAATTGTTAGTGATAATTCAGTCAAGTGTTGAATGAAAGTGATTGTTTGAATTAAAGGATTAGTATTATGTGTATGCATGATTCTGTGATTTAGATAGGGTTAGAAATAAACTGTGAAAGGATAATGAGAAGAGGCAGGATGGTGTGAATAAGTAAATAATTGATAACACCTAGCCAATGTTATGAGCAATTTACATTATATGCAGCATCCTGGTATCACTCATTATTTGATTATGGTTTATTTCTGATCGTAGATGGAGGAAACCAGTAATACAAATTCTAGACCTGAAGCTAGAATCTCGAGTGATGAACTTAAGGCGGCTATAGGTGATGAGGTCGCCCGAGTGTTGCGTACTACCTTACCTGAAATGTTGAGCGACCTTAGGAAAGGTGGTGAATCGTCGTCCCAACCAACTCTTCCACATGTTATTGTTGAGCCTGTAGTGGAGAAACCAATATCATATAAGCATTTTAAGGAATGTGACCCGCCTAAGTTTGAAGGCCAGAAGGATGTATTAGTAACTTATAAATGGTTACGAGAGATGGAAGCAGCGTTTAAACTTAGTAGATGCAAGGAAGATCAGAAGGTGGGCTTTGTAGTGCATTCTTTTCAAGCATAAGCTTTGTACTGGTGTGATACAGTGGAACAGGCCATGGGTGAGGCCGCCGTAAGTCAGATGACGTGGGAAACTTTTAAAGAACTGGTGATAGAAAAGTTCTGTCCGAAGGGCGAGATGGACAGAATTGAGATCAAGTTTTTGCAGTTTCAAGCAGGCAGTTTAAGTCATAAAGAGTATACTTCTAGATTTGAAGAAATGGCGCGCTTGGTACCTCATTTAGTAACTCCTGAGACAAAGAGGATTACTAGATATATCCAGGGATTACCCCCTAAGGTGAGAATGTTGGTAAAGTCTAATTCTCCTTCTACTTACCAAGCCACGGTGAATTTGGCTGCGGACATGTATGAGGAAGTTGCTGAGTCTGAGAAACCTGTGGTAAAAGAAGAAGTGGTTAGTCATCAGGAAGCTTCACTGAGTTCTAGGCCTATGTATGGACAAGGTGGCCCGCAGAAGAGAAAGTTTAATGCTAGGGGTTTTGTAGGTCCCCCTCCTCGGTGTAATAGATGCGGGAAGTTTCATAGAGTGGAATGTGGATTGAATCACCCGGCATGTCGTAAATGCGGGAAGCCTGGACATTTCGTTTCCAGATGTCCAGAACTTCGGTGTTATGGATGCGGGGAGATGGGACATATGAAATCTAAATGTCCAAAACTTAGACCTGGATCGGTTCCTATTCGTGCAGTGGGAGGACCGAGTAAAGGCAGCGTGAGTGGTAGTAGCGGTACAGCGGGGAGAGCATTTACGATGACTACGGAGGAGGCTAAGGCATTACCAGATGTTGTGTCGGGTACGTTTCTTGTTAATGATGTACCTGCTAGAGTTTTATTTGATTCAGGGGCTAATAGAAGTTTCATATCAATAAAATTCCATGCCTTAATAAAAGTTAAACCATCAAAGCTAAATGTTGCCTTTTCAGTAGAAACTGCCTCTAATGAATTTATAGTTGTCAGTGAGGTAATAGATGATTGTTTTATCGAATTAGAAGGTGTAAAATTTCCTGCTAGGTTACATATGATGAAATTAGGAGGTTTTGATGTAGTATTGGGAATGGACTGGTTATCTACGTTTGAGGCCCAGATAATATGCAAAAGAAAGATGATTGTGTTGCGAGCACCAGATGGTAATTCGGTAACGGTTTTTGGTGATGATCATGATAGTGGGGTGAAGGTCATATCTATGATTAAAGCTGAGAAATTATTGAATAGGGGTTGTGAGTCGTTCTTAGCATATGTAGTTGATACTGCTAAGGAGACGAGGAAGTTAGAAGATGTTCCAGTAGTTTGTAATTTCCCCGATGTATTTCCTGAGGATCTACCGGGTATACCTCCTGATAGAGAAATTGAGTTTAGAATTGATTTAATACCTGAGGCAAAACCTGTCGCTAAGACCCCTTATAGACTTGCACCGGCTGAGTTAAAGGAACTCCTGAAGCAATTATAGGAATTATTAGACAAGGGTTTTATCCGACCCAGCTCTTCGCCGTGGGGTGCCCCTGTTTTATTTGTAAAGAAGAAAGATGGCAGTTTGAGGATGTGCATAGATTACAGAGAACTAAACAAGCTGACTGTCAAGAATAAATACCCATTACCCTGTATAGACGATTTATTTGATCAACTCCAAGGTGCTAATTGGTTCTCAAAGATAGATCTTAGATCCGGGTATCATCAGTTGAAGGTAAGAGAAGAAGACATACCAAAGACAGCTTTTCGTACGCGATATGGGCATTATGAATTTTTGGTGATGTCATTTGGATTAACGAATGCTCCTGCTGCATTCATTTGATGAACAGAGTATGTAAACCGATGTTGGATAAATCGGTAATTGTGTTTATAGATGATATTTTGATCTACTCTAAGAATGAAGGAGATCATGCTTGTCACATTCGAGAAGTATTGGAAACTTTAAGAAAGAATAAGTTGTACGCAAAATTCTCGAAGTGTGAATTTTGGTTAAGGGAAGTGCAATTTTTGGGTCATGTGGTGAATGCGGATGGAATATTGGTGGACCCTGCAAAGATTGAAGCTATGGTGAACTGGGGAATTCCTAAAAGTCCTTCAGAAATTCGTAGTTTCTTAGGACTGGCAGGATACTATAGAAGATTTATTCAAGACTTTGCCAAAATTGCTTCGCCATTGACGAAATTAACTCAAAAGGACGTTAAGTATGAATGGAATAAGGAACAGGAAGCTGCTTTTCAGGAATTGAAGAATCGATTGACACAAGCCCCAGTATTAGCAATACCAGAAGGTGTAGATGATTTAGTAATATATTCTGATGCATCATATCAGGGATTGGGGTGTGTTTTGATGCAACGTGGGAGAGTTATTGCTTATGCTTCTAGACAACTGAAAACCCATGAAGCCAATTACCCAACCCACGATTTAGAATTAGCAGCTGTAGTTTTTGCTCTTAAAATATGACGACACTACTTATATGGAGTGAGGTGTACCATCTTTACTGATCATAAGAGCCTGAAGTATTTCTTTGAGCAAAAAGATTTGAATATGAGACAAAGGCGATGGTTGGAGTTAATCAAAGATTATGATTGTGAAATTTTGTATCACCCCGGGAAAGCAAATGTGGTGGCTGATGCATTGAGCAGAAAGGAGAAGTACGAACCAATTAAGGTTAAGGCGTATAAAGTTGTGATTACTCCTGATTTTATGCAACAGCTGAGAGAAGCCCAATTGGAAGCATTAAAAGAAGAAAATATTAAGAAAGAAAGAATGATTGGTCAAGAAAAATATTTAGAAGAAAATAGTTATGGTGTTAAAATCAGATATGGTCGAATGTGGGTTCCGTTGGCTTTACGTGATATGGTACTTGATGAAGCTCACAAATCTAGGTATTCCATTCACCCAGGCATGACTAAGATGTACCAAGATTTGAAGCAAGATTATTGGTGGCCAGGGATGAAATTTAATGTGATGCAGTATGTAAATAGATGTCTGACGTGCGCCCAGGTGAAAGCTGAACATCAGAAACCTTATGGATTGTTGCAGCCATTAGCTATTCCAGTTTGGAAGTGGGACGATCTGACTATGGATTTTATAACGAAGTTGCCCCGTACACCAAAAGGTTATGATACTATTTGGGTAGTGGTAGATCAGCTAACCAAGAGTGCTTTATTTCTACCAATACGGGAAACCTATTCGGTAGAAAGGCTAGCTGATATCTTTACTAAAGAAATAGTTAGATTGCATGGAGTTCCGAAAAGTATCACATCTGATAGAGATGCCAGATTTACCTCCAGGTATTGGAGAAAATTTCACGAAGCTATGGGAACTAGACTTTACTTTAGTACAGCCTATCATCCCCAGACAGATGGTCAAAGTGAAAGAACTATTCAGACATTGGAGGATATGCTACGGGCATGTAGTATTGATTTTGGAGGGAGCTGGGATAGTCATCTCCCTTTAGCTGAATTCGCTTACAACAACAGTTATCAAGCTACTCTTCAAATGTCTCCGTTTGAAATGTTGTACGGAAGAAAATGCAGAACTCCACTGTATTGGGGAGATATGGGGCAACGCGAATTGGGAAATAATGAAATAATTGAAGAAACAATGTCAAAGTTTGAAATAGTTAAAAATCGTATTAGAGAGGCGAAAAGCAGGCAGAAATCATATGCAGACCGTAGAAGGAAACCAATTGAATTTAAAGTTGGGGATTTTGTCTTGTTGAAAGTTTCTCCATGGAAGGGTATTATTCGATTTAGAAAGAGGGGCAAACTAAGTCCACGTTTTATTAGACCTTTCCAAATAGTGGAGAAAGTAGGGTACGTGGCGTATAGGTTGGACTTGCCTGAAAAATTAAGTGCTATTCATCCAACCTTCCACGTCTCTCAATTACGGAAGTGTTTAGTTAATGAAACCCAATATGTACTACTAGATGATATTGAGGTCGATGAAAAGCTTAATTATGTTGAACAACCTGTGGTCATTATGGATCGTAAGGAGAAGAAACTTAGAAATAAAAGCATTAGCTTAGTCCGGGTGCAGTGGGCACATCGCCAAGGATCTGAGTCAACCTAGTAACCAGAAGAAGAGATGAGACGGAACTACCCTCATTTGTTTTAGTCAGGTTTCGAGGACGAAACCCTAAATAATGTGGGTAGACTTGTAACATCCAAAAGTTCAAAATTTATATATTTAATTAAATTTAATGTTCAGTCGCATGCCATACGTGCGAATAAAGCTCAATCGCACGAATGACGGGCGTATGGGCTCAGTCGTACGATTGAGTCGTGCGAATAAGCCAGTCGTGCGATTGAGTATGTCGGCTAAAAATAGGCATGTAGGATAAGTAGGGTGGTTAAAGGGTGTTGAAGGCAGATTTTATCTGCTGTAACCTCATCCTCTTGCTCCTCATGAACCCCAAACACCCTGTTCTTGCCCAATCGATCAAACTAGCTCCGTTTAGGTAAGTTTTGCTTGGTACGGATCGATTTTTGAATATGTTAAGCTGTGTATGTTGTTAAAATTGATCCAAAAACATGTTTTAATCAGAGTTTCTGTTCAATCTTTCTGTTAAACTGAAAAGTGAAGGTTCGGGCCCTAGTTTTTGTGAAGTTTGATGAAATAAGGACCCGAAACGGTTGTAAATGAGGTGTATATGTTTTGTTGTAAATATGGCATAATCTGAGCAGTTAAAACTCGAGTTTTTGGATCAAATATGTCAAGAACACAGCTGCTGATCCGTTTCAGGCGAATGAGCCCAGTCGCATGACCCATTCGTGCGACTGAATCAATCGCATTGTTCAAACGTGCGACTGAAGTTCAATCGCATGCACCAATCGCACGAATGGAGGTTATTCGCACAAACCCTGTTATAGCTCATTCGCACCTCTGTCGTATGGTCCATTCGTACGACTAAGCTCAGTCGCTTGTTCAGTCGCACGAATGAGTCCAGTCGCATAGCCTTAGTCGTGTGAAGTGGTCAGCTAGGGGAAATTTGACTAAGTTAGGGTTATTGTTTTAGATTTGCTAACCACTTGTTGGAAACATTAAGGAGAGTTTTAATTGCCCTTTTTATGTGTTAATGTCATTTGATAAATGTTGTTTGACAAAAATCGGGCAATGGTATGCATATAAATAAATAAAAATATGAATATGAGTTGAAAGTGGTAAATTGTGGTTAATGGCGAGGTGGAGGTCTGACCCACCAAATTATAGACGGAGGTTTGACCCGTCAACGCCAAATTTTAGACGGAGGTTTGACCCGTCAACGCGCGAGGTGGAGGTTTGACCCACCAAATTATAGACGGAGGTTTGACCCGTCAACACGCGAGATGGAGATTTCACCCACCAAATTAAAAACTGATAAAAGATGTCCATAAATACCTTGTGGGTATTCGATATGCATATCAATACTGGGATAAATAAATGGACTGATGAATGTGTGTGTGGATTCTTCGGTGTGATAACAATTGATGAATTGTTACCATGCAAATGTGGTGTGTGTTAGAACTCACCAGTTTATCTGATTTTGTGTTTGTTTCTAATGCATGCCAGGTAATAATAGAGGTGCTCGTGATGGTCCCCCACAGAGTTAGTTTCCGGTTATGGTGTATGATACTGGCCACAAATGTTGGGTTTTGGGAATGAAGTACTTGAAGTTTAAAAAGTTTGAAATGTCGGATAATGTCTTGTAAATATTGTTAACGATGTAAACAGTTTTTAATATATAAAATTCCGCTGCATTTGTAGTCTCTGAGTTATTATAATAACCCAACTAGTAGCACCCTTATTATTATATTATGGTTATGTGATTGAGGGTGTTACATTTATCCCTACCATCAACCAACCTTGAGTTGAACACCTCACACATGTTATTTAAAAGAACATCATTCTTTGCTCTACCTATAAGCAGATGATTATAGACATATCAATTAAGCACATGTCAAATTAACACATAAAGTAGTGAGAAATAAGAATTTACCTGAGAAATGGCTTCTGGTCTAATAAACAGCAGGGATCTGGGTTAACCAATTGTATGCTTCAACATTCATACTCTTCAAATCTTCCAATTTCCTTTCATATTCTTGTAGTGTAGTGGCTGATGCTATACCCCATACCATGTCTTTGAATGCCTTACCCCTCTATTGTAGCTTCATATTTTGATGTATGTGTCTAAGACAATACCTATGTTCTGTAGCTGGAAATAGTTTTTTTATTACTGGAATAATACCCTTCTGCCTGTCTGATATAAATATGAAGTTGGAGTTCACTTGTAACTCTAGATCCTCTCCCAGAATATCTAAAAACCAAGCCCAAGAATTGGCAGTCTCTGCTTCCACTATGGCATAGGCAACCGGGTATATGCCATTATTAGGATCCATACCCACAGCTGTTAGTAGTTGACCTGGAAAAGGGCCCTTCATGAATGCCCCATCTAACCCAATAATATCTCTTCTACAAGCTTTGAATCCTTGTTTCAATGGACCAAGACATACATAGATTCTCTTAAACACTCTGAAATTACATGCAGGATTTGGTTCTGGTTCAGTCTCAATTCTTACTGTGCTTCCTGGGTTTCTAACCATCAATTCAAATCCATAATCCCTCAACTCATTATACTGCTTAGTATAATCACCCATCAATTTCTCAGATGCTTGTGTCTTAGCCCTAAATGCCTTCATTCTAGATACTGACATTTCATACCTTTTCTGTAGTTGCTCCTGAATAGCCTTGATGGGTATGCCTGGGTTGGACTCAAGTTCTACAACCAATTGCTTTGAGATCCAATCTGATGTAAAGGCTTTAACAGATCTACATGGAAGGCATCTGTGTTCAGGGTTGTATGTTTCACAATCCATGTGGGTTCATTTTTCAGTTTGGAAATATACAGGACCCAAGGACATCTGTTTGGATTTTCTAGGGTTTTTCTTCCACCATCTTTTTTACTAGGGCCCACACTTTGACCAGAAACACTAACTCTTTTGTCCTCTTTTGACCACTTGAACTCTCTCCCAAATTAGTTGGGCCTTCACTTGGGCCTTTTTCAAAAGTGGGTATTGCACCTCTACATACAGCCCGGACCCTTTCTTGATCATTCCTGTATAGTGCCAGCTCCCTCCTTGTCTCCACTGCATGTCTTTTGATTAAAGCTTTAACCTCAGCATTGGTACCAAATTGTTGCCCAACATAGAAACTACATGGATCTTTACAACCTTCCTGTTGTTTTCTAACTCTTCTAAAAGCCCTTCTCCTTCTCTTTTCATTCTCATCTTCTACTTCTGATGCAGATGTTCCAAATGAATCATCACTCAAGTAGCCTTCATCAACAGCATTATCACTATCATCCCTTACTTCATTCTCATCTTCTAGAATAAAATTCTTATTAAAATTCATCATATCCACTTCAACCTCTTCTACTTCATTTGCTTCATCTACTATGTCATCAGGACCATTTGTATCATCTACATTCTCAATTCTTTCAATAAATAGACTTAGGCAATAGTTACCACTAACATAACCCAAAAAGTCCAACTCATCGTCATAACTTTCTAATGCCCTCAAACCAGTGCTTAAACTACTACCAGGAACAAGATAACTATAACGAATCTTATCCTTGACACATAACTCTTTCATAATCTCATCTACAACTAAAACAGAGAAATCTTCCTTCGGCACGAAATCTACATATCTTAAGCTGCCATCTACATATACCTTTTCACTTTCTTCGTTGATAACAAATGATCCACCGTGGTGAACCTCCAATGAAAAGTATTCCGGATAATTATCAACACCTGTAAAAATCATATAGGGTTTAACAAATTTATCATTTTTCAGCAAGATTATAGGGTTTAAAACACTTACTATACACGAGTTCACAGTCAAATTCTTCATCTTCATTCCTGATTGACCAAACATGGTTCATTTTGACCTAGATTTGAGAATGATTTCAAATTTGGGTAAACATACGAGAATCGATTGTATGATTAGGGTCTGTGATTATATGTTTGTATATAAATTGACTAAAATGCCCTCACGTGCTTGTCACGTGGGGGGTGTTCTGTTAAAAATAAACGGGCGTTAGCCCTAATACTTTACCCTGTTATGATTTTTAAAGTACAACACCCATAGTTGTTACTAAAAAAAGTTAGTACCCAAACCTGAGATCCGCGCTAAACCACATGAACTATTTGTGTAATTAACTCAAGATTCTAACAAAGAGAACTAATTAATCACCATCCTAAAAAATTCAAAGTTAAAACATCGCATCATGATGCTCTCATGGACATGCATTTACACGTGTATCACCTTACTCGACCTGTTAAAGTTTATATATTTCATTTGTTTGTCAATTCAATACTAATTAATGTTTTTTCTTTTTTGTGAGAGTTTATATTCTTCAAGGGGTGTTGGTGTCATTCTTATATTGTTGATGGGCTATGCTGAAAGGTTGCTGAATATATAAGGTGTCCTCTCTCTCCGTGAAGATCAGATCAAAGTATTCGAGAGATTTCCATTTCTAGGGTTTTCTTCATTCTCGAGATCTTGAGTTCAATCATCTTCTTCTTTGTTGATCTTCTGAACATTCAGTAGATACAAGCAACTCATCGTTGCTTGTACAGCTATACTGGTGTTAGTTTTCACAGCTGAAGTTGTATTTGTTAGTCTCTTGATTTGTTGTTCTTTGATTGTTATCGTTTGAGATATTTCTGTTGATACACAATCTATTGTTCTTGATACATATTTGAATCCAGAAAGTTTACATGGTATCAAAGCCTTGTGCTCTCGATTATCACTCTGCTTGATTCACTCGATTGGTGAATCTAGGGTTTTTTAGTGTCCTGGGCTGGGTTCAAATCGTCGGTGGTTTTGATTGTGGTATTTCTTCTCCTAGATCAGGAGAGTGGCTGTAAGTTGGTGGTTTTCTCATCATAGCATCTTCTTCAGTCTAGGGTTCTTGTTGAACCCCTGTTTGTACGAGTTGCTGTGCATTCTCAAAGGGAATATTCTCTTGAGGCCGTGTAAGACCTTATTGCTGGCTCGTGTACTTGCTTTGTGTCTGGATAGCCCTAAGTGAAGGCTATTCAGGTACTTTCATAAACAACTGGTTGTTTCCGCTGTGCATCTTGGGTACTATCCCTCTCTCTAATATTCTTCATACTGTTGGACCGACTGTAAGGAATTTCTTATATCCCTATCTCTTGGTTTTTTCAATTTCTAGGCATATTTGGGCTGGGCTAGATGGACCAGTACTGATTGCATTGTTATATGTGTTCTTGTTCTCTTCTGCATTGTTATATGTGTTCTTGCTCTCTGCTGCATTGCATTTCTGCTGTTGAGTGCTTGTAGTGATTATATTTGCATTATCCCTGCTCCTCCTTTTCATACTTGGCCAGTCAATTAATTGACCGGGTATCTGGTTCCTGAAGGAGTTTCGCAGGTTGTGTGCTTGTGTGCTCCATCTAGTTGTGTTCTTCTTTGGTTGACTGTGTTGATTACTGCTATGGCTGTTGTTGACCCCACTCTGTCTCCTACCCTGATTAGTAATCTTGACTTTGGTAACCCTTTGTATTTACATGCTAGTGATACTGGGGCTCTGACTATTGTGTCCATTAAACTTAAAGGTACAGAAAATTATAATGTTTGGGCTAATGCTATGGAACTTGCTCTTAATGTAAAAAATAAGTTTGGTTTTGTTGATGGTTCATGTGTTAAGTCTACCACTGATGAAGTTCTTGGTAGACAATGGGAAAGGTGCAACTCTGTAGTTTTGTCTTGGATACTCAATTCCATCTCTGAGGAATTGTTTGTTGGTCAAATCTTTTCCAAACGTGCATCAAGTGTCTGGACTGAGTTAAAAGAAACTTATTCAAAAGTAGATGGGTCTGTTATTTTCAAATTGCATCAACAAATTAACTGTCTAAAACAAAGTGGTAGTTCAATTTCTGACTATTATCATAAGTTGTCTTCTATGTGGAGACAACTGGATGTTTTATCTGATTTGCCAATCTGTACTTGTGATGCATCTGACAAGGTTTCTAAATTCAATCAGAATCATAGGTTGATGCAATTTTTGATGGGTCTTGATGAAAAATACTTACCTCTGAGATCTGCAATTCTTTCAAAAGAACCTCTTCCCTCAGTGAAAAATGCATTTGCTCTCATATCAAGTGAGGAATCTCATAGAGAAGTAGCTTCATCAAACCCATCTCAACCTGCTGCTTTTGTTGCTAAGGCTGGTAACATTAAAAAAGGTTTTCAAAAAAACCAACCTGTAAAGTGTTCTAACTGTAATAAAAATGGTCACACTATAGAAAAATGTTATGAGATAATTGGGTATCCTTCAAACTATAAAGGGAAGGGGTCTGGAAATAAACCTAAGTCTAACAATGCTGTGTGTGATTCTTCCTCTAGTAAAGGAGAGTCTTTCCAATTATCTGCTGATCAATATGCTCAACTTATGTCTTTGCTTGGAAGTCATACTAATGGAGATCAAGGCATCTCTAATATGGCAGGTACTGTCTTTGATGGTGACTGTGATATTTTTTGTGGTGTTACTAGCTCTGACCCTATGGCAAATAGGGGATGGGTTATTGACTCAGGAGCTAACCAACACATGGTGCTATCTGAAATGTCTATGTTTGATCTTATTGATGTGTCTTCCTATAATATGACTGTAGGTCATCCTAATGGAACTAAAGCTGTCATAAAATCAATAGGAAAACTCAAACTTTCAGATAGTGTAATTCTTGTAGATGTGTTAGTTGTTCCTGAATATAGTGTTAATCTCCTCTCTGTATATAAACTTGCTAGAGATAATAAACTTGGTTGTTGGTTTGATGAGTTTAATTGTTGGATTCAGGACTTCGCCCGGACGAAGGTTCTTCTGACTGGTAAACAGGTGAATGGCCTGTATTACTTTGGACATCCTGAATCTTCTAATTTTATGTGTCAAAACAGTACTAAGTCTGCTCACACTGATGTAAAGTTGTGGCACTCTAGAATGGGTCATCCTTCCTTTCCTGTTTTAAAATTGTTGAGCCATGATCTTCAAATTAAAGAAGTTGATGTTAATTCTCCTTGTGAATATGTCAAAGGGCTAAACAAACTAGAACATCATTTCCAATTAGTGAACATAAATCTCTTCAAGTGGGTGAACTTGTACATCTTGATTTATGGGACCTTTTAAAGTTACCAGTAGGTACGGTCATCGATATTTTTTGACTATTGTGGATGACTATTCTAGGGCTGTCTGGGTCTACTTGTTAAAATCTAAACATGAAGTTTTTTATAATATTCAGTGTTTTGTTCATTTGCTTAAAAATCAGTTTGGATTCAATATTAAATGTGTACGAACTGATAATGGTACTGAGTTTGTTAATAATGAACTGAATACCTTTCTAAACACTAATGGTATCTTACATCAGACTTCCTGTGCCTATACTCCTCAACAAAATGGTATAGTTGAAAGAAAACATAGGCACTTATTAAATGTGGCCAGGTCTTTGCTGTTTCAGAGTAATTTGTCTCTTAAGTTGTGGACTGAATGCATATTAACTGCTACCTATTTGATTAACAGGACTCCATCCTCTGTTCTACATGGGAAATCTCCTTTTGAACTGTTGCTTAACAAAAAACCTTCTCTTAATCATCTCAGATCTTTTGGGTGTCTTGCATTTGCTGCAAATTTAAATCCTAATCATAAATTTGATACTCGTTCTGTTAAATGTGTCTTTATTGGTTATTCTTTTGAAAAAAAGGGTTATAAACTTTTGTCTTTGGATGATAATTCTATTTTCTTTTCTCGAGATGTAAAATTTTTTGAACAATGTTTTCCATTAAATGAAACCAAATCTGACATTTCATCATCTGATAATTCTATAAATCATCTTAATTTTTTTGACACCTTTGAGACTGAGAAAATTTTTTGCCCAATGATGAAGGGAAGGGTTCCAATGGACTTACCAGCCAGGGTGGGTCACATGTTGTTCCTAGTGTTTCTCCTAGTAGTGGTGTTACATCTGATTCAATACCCTCTGAGGTTCCTGTGCATGGTTCTTTAGACAATCTAGATAGCAGTGTAAGGATAGATACTGATCAGTCCACTGCTGATGCTAGTGTTCATAAGAACCCAGGTGACTCAGATCTTAGGAGAGACCTAGTTGAGGATCATGTTGATCTAACCGCAGGTAGTCCACATGCGGATATGGAAAGTGCAGATGTTTCTGCAGTCCCTGAGGGCAGTGGTGCAACAGTCCTAGGTAGTTCTCGTAAATTAGGAAGGGTGGGAGTTCTACCTTCTAAATTTAATGAGTATGTTATTGAGGGAAAAGTCAAATATGGAATTGATCGTTATGTGAATTTTGCCAATTTGTCTTCTGATAATGTTTCTTTCCTTTCTTTACTTGATAAGAGTGTTGAACCTAGGACTTATAGTGAAGCTTGTAAAGATATAAATTGGGTAAATGCTATGAATAATGAGATTGAGGCTTTAAATAGAAATAAAACCTGGATTATCACTGATTTACCTGAGGATAGAAAAGCTATTGGATGTAAGTGGCTTTATAAAATCAAATATAAGGCTAATGGTGAAATAGAAAGATATAAAGCTAGGCTTGTTGCTAAAGGATATAGTCAAAAGGAAGGGATTGATTTTGAGGAGACCTTTGCTCCTGTTGTTAAAATGACTACTGTTAGAACTCTAATTGCTGTGGCTGTTCAAAATGGATGGAAATTGTTTCAACTTGATATAAATAATGCTTTTTTGTATGGAGACTTGTTTGAGGATGTTTATATGTCTATTCCTGAAGGTTTTGGGTCTCAAACTACCAATGGTAAAGTTTGTAAGCTGATAAAGTCATTGTATGGACTTAAACAAGCCCCAAGACAGTGGAATGAAAAACTTACATCTACTCTTAAGTCTATTGGTTTTAATCAAAGCATGAATGATGTGTCTTTGTTTGTTAAATCTGTTGAGTCAAAAATTGTGATTCTACTTGTGTATGTTGATGATATTGTAATAACTGGAAATTGTGAAAAAGAAATTAAAAAGGTTAAACAAATGCTAAATCAAAGTTTTCTAATTAAAGATTTGGGAGTGTTAAAATTTTTTCTTGGAATTGAGGTTATTGAAACATCTCAAGGTTTGTGTCTAAATCAGAGAAAATATTGCTTGGAATTGTTAAAAGAGTTTGGTATGCTTGCCTGCAAGCCTGTAGCTATTCCTATGGAACAGAATCTTGTAGTGTCAGATGGTTCTATTTTGAACAGTGGAGATTCAGCTCTTGAAAACATTACTGTTTATCAGACTTTAATTGGAAAACTTATCTATTTAACATTGACTCGACCTGATATTTCGTATACTGTGCAATGTTTAAGTCAATATATGCATAAACCTCTTCAATCTCATTTCAAAATTGCTTTAAGACTTTTGAGGTATTTGAAATCTAATCCAGGTCAAGGGATATTTTTTAAACAACAATCTGATTTTCTATTAAAAGGTTTTTCTGATTCAGATTGGGGTAAGTGTTTGGCTACTCGTCGTTGTGTTACTGGTTTTTGTGTATACTTAGGTGATAATCTCATTTCATGGAAAAGTAAGAAACAAAATACTGTGTCACGTTCTTCTGCTGAAGCAGAATATCGTGCAATGTGTTCTACTGGTTGTGAATTAATATGGATTAGGAAGCTTCTTGATGACATGAAGGTATCTTGTCCTATTCCTATTGAGATTTTTATGATAGTAGTGCTGCTATATTGATGACTGCTAATCCTGTATTTCATGAACGAACCAAACACTTTGAAATTGATTTATTTTTCTTAAGAGAAAAAGTTTTAGCAGGTATTTTTAAAATTATAAAATAAATACTAATGATCAACCTGCTGATGTTTTTACCAAAAGTCTTGGAGTTAGTCAACACAAGTTTTTGTGTGGGAAATTAGGTCTTGTTGACTTATTCTAAGCATTGAATTGAGGGTGGGTGTTAAAGTTTATATATTTCATTTGTTTGTCAATTCAATACTAATTAATGTTTTTTTCTTTTTTGTGAGAGTTTATATTCTTCAAGGGGTGTTGGTGTCATTCTTATATTGTTGATGGGCTATGCTGAAAGGTTGCTGAATATATAAGGTGTCCTCTCTCTCCGTGAAGATCAGATCAAAGTATTCGAGAGATTTCCATTTCTAGGGTTTTCTTCATTCTCGAGATCTTGAGTTCAATCATCTTCTTCTTTGTTGATCTTCTGAACATTCAGTAGATACAAGCAACTCATCGTTGCTTGTACAGCTATACCGGTGTTAGTTTTCACAGCTGAAGTTGTATTTGTTAGTCTCTTGATTTGTTGTTCTTTGATTGTTATCGTTTGAGATATTTCTGTTGATACACAATCTATTGTTCTTGATACATATTTGAATCCAGAAAGTTTACACGACCCAGTGTAAAATGCCATAGAACTCACTATTTAACTTAGATACAGATTTTAGATATATCACCAACCTTACCTCCAATTGAAAATTGTGCTCTCTAATATATACTCACTGTTGTGGCATGGTGATAGGTTACATTAGCATGCATGTCCAAAAATACACCTTATTAAAATATATGTCACTTTCATAGTTAAAACGTTGAAATAACTATAAATATTTTTAAAACTCAAAATGCTTCTTTCAACTTTCTAGTTTCCTCAAAACTGAACTACCATCAATGTTTTCAGAACCGGATCGGACAGCGAACCGGTCGTTTTACTGGTTCACTGGTCGGACCGGTCGGACCGGTTTTGAGAACCGGATGACGTCATAAATAATATATATATAATATTTGTATATATATATATATATATATATATATATATATATATATATATATATTATATGTATCCAAGTGAAAATAGAACTTTAAATAAAGTTTTACAAATATAACAATTTAAGAAACATAAATCCAATTTAAGTTTTGTAACTTTAAACAAAAGTCAAACACAACTATTTAAGTTTTACAATTCCAAGAAACATAAATACAGAAAATGCTTGAAGCGGCAATTTAAGTTTCACACTTCCAAGAAACATAAATGCATATACAATGCTTGAAGCGGCTGAATCGAGGGACCAAGTATACAGCTTGAAGTCGAGGGCTTGAATCCAGGGAGCAGAGTTTGAATCGGATCTGATAGCTTGAAGATCAAACAGGTTGAAATCAAGGGACCAGATCTGAATCGGATCGAGTAACTTCAAGATCGAAAACTTGAAATCGAGGGAGTAAAGTATGAATCGGAACAACTTGAAGATCGAAAAGCTTGAAATCGAGGGACCCGAGCCTGAATAGGATCTAACAGCTTGAAGATAGAAGAGTGGAAGAGGTTGAAGATGGAAGATCTTGAAGATGGAAGATATTGAAGATGGAAGAGCTTCAAAAACAAAAAAGCTTCACAACGATCCGACCGGTGATTCGCCAAAACCCGGTTCAACCAGAAACTCGGTACCGACCGGCCGGTTCTCACACTCCAAAACGAGTTGATGCTGACCGGATCGCCATACCCACCGAATCCCGGTCCGGCCGGTTGTACCGGCCGGTCCGATCCGACCTTCACAACACTGACTACCATGGTCCACCTTTTTTTATGGTCAATTTGTAATCCTAAACATTCAAAGGACACTAGAAACAAAATAAAAAGGTAGGGACCTACGAGTCATTTATTCAAAGAACAAGGGTCGTAAATGCAAGTTAGCGAAATAAAAGCAGAGCAATGGAAAACGAGCCATCGAGTTCTTCCCGGTGAGCAACGACGGTGGCCGGTGGTTTCATTTCATTTCATTTCTCACACTCATACTGCTTGATTTTCACACAGATTCACCATCAACACACACACACACACTGATTCTCTATTTGAAAAAAAAAAACTCTAGAAGAATCTCACATCCTCTATTTCAAACTCCGATTTGAATCGTATGTGTGATTCAATGTAGTTCTCCCTCCGGAACCGATGATTCTCCCTTTTTTGATCGGTTGATTGAATTTGTGCGTTTGTTATATGATGCTTTGTTCTGAATTCAACATTCAGATACAGACATGGCTCCGTGATTACGACAAGATTCAATCCGTCGCCGTGGCCCTCATTTACGTTCAGGTACGGTTACTATCCGTGATATGAATGTTTTACGTGTGTTGCTTTGATGAATTGATGGATCGTGGATGAATTTGTGTTTGTGGCGGATGTTGTGATTTTTACGGTGTGTTTGATCTGTTTGTGTGCGATTTGGATTTGAATTGTGTGTATTGTGTTGATTGATGGAAGCTGTGTTGGTGTTCGATTGTTTGAAGATTGGTTGTGCTTTGATTGGATCGTTGGGAGCATTGTACACTGGAGTTTGCGTGGTTAACCTTGCCATTGCGTTGTTTGCTTTAGTTGCTATTGAGAATAGCAGCCAGAGACTTGGGAGGTCCTATGCGATTCTTCTGTTTTCGGCAATTTTGTTGGATGTTTTGTGGTTCATCCTGTTTAGCCATGAAATCTGGTTAGTTTTCTCACTGTTTTGTATAGTCAGTTTGTTCATTTTGTCTGCAACCCTTGTTTATATTTGTTTATTTTTGGTTAGATATTTGGTTTGCTTGATGTCTACACGGTGCATATAGGGAGAGGAACTCTGAAAATTTGTTTGAATTTAATTGTTTTTATGCCTAAATTTGGTTGCTTTTGTTCACTCCTCTTTTCCTAAGCTAGAACACAACCACCCTTGGCATTCTATGAGCAACAGGTGTCGTTTAGGACATTTGGGAGTGTTTGGGTATGAATTTTTGAAGTGATTACTATGATGTTTAACAATTGTAATTGAAATTAAATAATTAGCTGCAGTATTAGGGATTAACTATAGAGATTGTTAGATATATGGTAATCATACATTTACCCTCAAATACGAAGCTATGACACTACCAATCTTGTCATTCTTGAGCTATAGGCGCCGGTTACGACATTGTTTTGGTGTGCATTTTGGAATTGTGATTTTACGTTTATAATCAAAATAAAAACTTAGGCGCAACAAAGGGATTGACTATAGAGATTGTTAGGTAAATGGTAATCATACATTTTCCCTTAAATGCTAAGCAATAACACTACAAACCTTGTCATTCTATGAGCTATAGGCGCCGTTTAAGACATTTGAGGATGTTTAGGTGTGCATTTGCATAGTGATTACTGTGCTTTTAAGAATTATATTAAAATCAAATACTAAGGGTGCAACAAAGAGATTAACCATAGAGATTGTTAGCATTTATCCTCAAATGCTAAGCTATAACATTACCAACCTTGTCATTCTATGAGCCATAGGCATCGTTTAGGACATTTGAGGATGTTTGGGCATGCATTTCATAGTGATTACCTATAACACTTTCAACCTTGTCATTCTATGAGCTATAGGCACCATTTAGGACATTTGAGGATGTTTGGGTGTGCATTTTCGAAGTGATTTCTATGATTTTAACAGTTATAATTAAAATCGAGTACTTAGGTGCAACAAAGGGATTAGCTATAGGGATTGTTAGGTAAATGGTAGTACAAATACCCTCGAATGCTACTTTTGCTGCAATAGTAATTTCTTACCTGCTTCTTAAGTGCTGATTTATCCAGGTTTGCAACTAACCCCCCCCCCCCCCCCCCCCCAAACACACACATGCACACCTAAAATATATTTTGCATATGGGTCTTAAATATCTTGTTTCTAGACAACTAGGGAAATTTCGGCTTTTACTGACTATCCTTCATAGATATTAAGTTTTGAGTGGTACTTAACTACTTTTCCATAGTGAATCAATCTTGGTTTATTTGCTTTATAAACTGAGTATTCTGCTTTTTGTTGGAGTGGATGAAAGATAGTCAATCTTCCATTTATCCAGTTTTTAGTAGGCTACTATGATGTTATCGGTAAAATTGTGTTTATGGGTTCATTGGTGTTGTTTTTGGGACTGTTTCTTCTACAAATGGGCACCCATTTTGGCCTTCAAAGCTTGGTGAATCATGCAATATGTGTTGGATGCATGATAAAGGATAATATTAATAAATAATAGAATTATATATAGAAAGAAAAGACTCAAAGTTAGATTCTTATTCAAGCAAATTATGGTTTATGCATATCAAAAGATTGGGGGTGGAAAGTCTGACTCGTGCAAGTGCTAATGGGTTTATTGATTTGATTCAAGTAATGTTTTATCTCAAATGGGTCTAAAATTGCCTAAAGTGTACTTTATGCCAAAATTACCTAATTTAAAATCAGATTTTGTTAATATATTATTTTTGGTAGTCATAGCAAGCACGCTAATTACTTATATATTTTTTAAGAGAAGCAAATAACAGTGCTCTACCTCTACATAATGTGCTCAAAAGTAGAGAATTTTAATCCTGGATGAACTATCTATGCCCATGTTGTGAAATTCTGGTTCTAAATCCCCATTGTGAATGCAGGAACATGTCCGAGATTTATGGAAAATTCGCCATATTTTCTGTGAAACTCACTCTAATAATGCAAATTATTGGGCTCGCTGTGAGATCATCATCTTCACTATTATGGATACAAATGTATAGGTTAGGGTCTTCACAAGTAGATAGTTCATGTCCTCAAGATGGCGACCAGGATTTGAGGAACAGCTTTATAAATCCTGCTACCCCTGCTTTCATTAGACCTAATTTTGGTTCTGAAGATGGTTTGGGAGGTTCTATATATGACCCAGTCTATTACTCGTCTCTTTTTTCAGATAATCAAGATGAAGGGTTTTTACGTGAGGTATGATGTCTCTTTACTAGAGGTGACAAATTTGGGTCATTTTTTGTTAATATGTTGATTTAACTTATGCTTTATCTCCAACGGGTCACCCTGTTAAAATGAAAAATCACCTGAAAAAGGAAGCTAGTCAAACGGGCCCAACAAGTTGAAAGATGCCAAAGTATCATTTTGATGCAAATTTGACAAAAAAAGAAGGGTTCATATTTCAGTGTATTAGTGCGAGTGTCTTTACTAAAAGATGTGGACATTTTTTTAAAAATTATATGGTGACTTTCAATATGTTTCACGGTGGTGAATACTTTATACATATTTATTCTCCATTGTGAAGGCCTTCACTAAAGATGCATGAATTATTCGTATTTATATGCTATTAGACACTTCAGAGGGGCTTTCACTAGAAGATGCATATTTGATGCACTCAATATATATTGAAATAATATAAACATAGTTGACACGCTAATTATTTACATAAAATAAAAACTTTGGACAAGAAGTGTTGCCGGGGATCCCAACGTGATCAACAACTACTGGTTTGACCTGTGACCCTTCTCGCCCATTTTGTCACCACTAATTGTTTCTCACCTGTTACCAGTAATTAGGAAGAATCACTCTAGTTCTCTTTCCTTTTGTGTTTGTGCCTTCTAAGTTTGAAACTTTGAATGATCATGCGATCTGTTTTGTAGGGTGAAAATCGTTTCAGTAGCCCGGATAGGTCTATATCTGATGTTCCTCTGTTGAAGCCAACTCTGAGTGGATCTTTCCAGACTATACATGTAAGTTCCAACTTCGGTTCTCTTACTCCCTTCATTATTTTAGCTAAAGGTAACCCGAGCTTGTTTGACTTAAAATTTGACTTCTGACAAAGTTGGTAGGCTCGGCTCTGTGCTCACTGAAAAAGAGTTGTTCGACTTATTTACCATCAAGTAAAATAAGTCTTGACCGCTATAGTACGAGGACTCTTTCCCTGATCATTGAACCATTCGTGTGCCTTCTAATTTGCAGGAAACGACTGCAGAAGGCAGGCTCGGGAGTTTTTGAAGTGCGGGATTATGAATATGAGATAATACACGATACGTATGTTTGCATGAAGACCTTTTTTCCCACTTAGAAATGGAGGGTAATTTGTTTATTCAACATTTACAAGCTCTGTATAGTTGCCCAGGCTTGTGCTATTTTTGCAGGATAGGCAAAGGAAGGATGGTGTGTTACTGTTCGATTTATGAGCTTGTAATGTGTAACAATGGCAGGACTAAAGAAATGATTTAGCCATTGTTTATGACTTGATGGAAGTACCAAAAATGTTCATAGCTCTTCATGTGTTGTGGCAAATTGGACCGCATCTGATCCAAAGATTAAAAAATTGAACCGCAAGGTTTGATCCCAAACTTGACTATGATTAAAAACGTGCCTATATATCTCTGGCATCCATGTGTGTTTAATTTTAGATTAAAGCACTTTTAAAATCTTAATCAGATGATTTGATTTTATATTGTGAAAACATATGCCAAAAGACAGAGCCACTTGCATTCTATAAGTTGAAGCCATCACAACATCAATCTAGTAGGTTTTGTGATATCTCATATTAGCTAATTTTATGCTGTGAAAACATATGCCAAAAGACCAAACCACCAAACCACTTGCATTTTATAGGTGTGGAGCTATCACAACATTAATCCGGTAAGGTTTTGTGATATCTCATATTTGCCACAGTTTTTCAATAACCATATGTCTATCTATGTAAACTAACTTTTACTTTGTCGGCGTGAATCTTTTTAGTAGGAACTTAGGGGGCGTTTGGTTGGAAGGAATGAAATGGAATGGAATGAAAATGAGAAACTAGCATAATTTTCAAGTAAAATTGTGTTTGAGTGAGTAATTAAAAATAAACCCAAGGGAATGTTTCACCTCAAATTCTCTTGGTTGTGGGATTTCAAAATCCTTCCACCTAGGTCCTAGAGAGGGATTTAAATTCCCACAATCATGGGAATTTAAGGTGAAACATTCTATTAGGTTTTACATTTCATTACCCACTCAAACATAATTTTATTTGAAAATTATATTAGTTTCTTAATTCCATTCCATTTCATTCCTTCCACCTAGAGAGGGATTTGAAATCCCACAATCATGGGAATTTAAGATGAAACATTCTATTAGATTTTACATTTCATTACCCACTCAAACATAATTTTACTTGAAAATTATACTAGTTTCTTAATTCCATTCCATTTCATTCCTTCCAACCAAACACCCCTTGGTTTTTGTTGATGATTGGCTTTTAAGTATAAGTATAATTTACTGTTCCAGAAGCATGAAATTTAACTTCTTATTCAATTTTGACGGGTGCCCTCTAATTTTTCTAGTCTTCATATGCACGACTGCATATATAAGACTAACTCAATGTCACGTTAATATCACTATACTAGTTTTAGTAAACCCGTGTATTACACGGATTTAATAAATAAGATATTAATGTAATAAAATTTATTATTTATAAATGATATTATAAGATACGATATGACTGACTATAACTAATAAAACAATGATATCAACATTTTAAAATTTTAATTTTAAATTTTTTTCAAAAAAATAAACATTTTGTTCTTAAACAAACAGTATAAAAATATCATTTTTAAAAAATTTCTTATCATAACTCCCAAATGTAATTATTTTTTATTTTAAAAAATTGAATTTTTTAAAAATCCCAATTTTAAAATATTTAATATTTTTAAAAAAGTTTTATGCTTTAGAAAAATTAATTATTTTATAAAAATTTTGTTTATTTAGAAATAATATTAATAAATAGATCTTTTTTTTAATTTATTAAATATAAAAGAATGTTAAATAATATTATTAGTAATTAAGGTAATTATTTAAGAGGAGAGAGAGACGGGAAAATTTTGGTGATGATGATTGTGATGCTGCCACGTGGCATCTCGATGATTATGGTGCTGCCACGTGGCATATCAAGTTACTCTTTTATTAGAGTAAGAAGATATTTTATCATTTTTCCTCATATATTGTTGTCTTAGAGTTGATCATTAACCAAGACTTGATATTTTTTGGTTCATTTATAAAATATTAGGATCGTTATGTGTGGGGTATTTAAAAGTTAATTTGAAAAATCTCTACGTCTTTAACCTTTAACCTGCATATAATCACTCGTAGTGTTCAAAAACACAAGATGCCTTAAATCGGTATTGAATGATACATATACTTCATAATCAGCTCTTCCCTGGACCTTACATAAAACGAGAGCTAAGTTAAGCATAAGATACACCCTTCTATATACTTCGTAGCCAAAACACCCTTTAATCTGGTTCTATGCGAACTAAAGATGTTATTACTTGTCTATGAACTATTGTCCTAAAACGACACATGAAGATGATTGATAGCTTTTAAGTTTTGAAGTTAAGATGATTGATAGCTTTTAGGTTTTGAAGTTGAGGTATGTGAAATTCGTGTTGGTAGGTAAAAAGGCTCAGATCATATATGGATCTACATGTTAATGGCATGATTAAAATCATGTATAAGTATAAACAGTTCAACCCGTCTAATCCGTTTATGACACGAATAACACGTTTAAGCAATCGGGTTAAATGGGTTAATAGGTCAACTCGACACATTTATAATTCGTTTATCAAACTACATAAGTTTATAATGATGCTTGATATTAACCATGAATTAGATGCTTCAAATTCAATCAAAATTCTAAGGTAACATACTAAGAGCATTCGCATCGGTTCACTCACATCAGCTCTTCTATATCTTCCTTTATTTTTATATTAAATGAGAAGCATAACAAAAACATATAATTTCACTCCCATATAAGGTGCTCAGTCTCGAAAACTATGTGGGTGTTTGGGAGTTCTTTTTTATCAACTTTTAACTTTTAAAAAGTTAAAAAAATCATTTTATAGTATTTGATAATGTGATTGTTGTGAGGGAATAAGTTAACAAGTCACTCCATACTAATTTATTAACTTATTGAAAAATTCAATGAGTCAATAAGTAGCAAAAACAATTCCAAACATGCCCTATAACAATTTCTAATGTATTCATCCTCTATATCTACTTTGTAATATTATTTATGATTGATTGTGATCGGAAGAAAGAGAAATATATTAAAAAAATAAAGAAGTCTTATTTAATTAAAAAGAAGGATAGATATAGGAAATGAGATATGAAAGCTTTTGAAAATCAAGAGATTAATTTTAAAAATAATAATTTTTAGTTAGATTATAAAATGAGAAAAAAAACCCTACTATAAACACTCTAATACTCTTAAACAACGGATATGAAAATTGATTAATGGTTGTACATTGATTAATGCAAATATGCAATAACACAGTGAGTGGGAGACAAACTAACTGTCTATAGTGATGCTTAAAAACAAAACAGCAGCTGAAAACAAAACAATCTGGAAAGTGTTGCAAATGGGTATTTAAACTATTAATGAAAGTTATGCAATGATGCTTAAAACTTATTGTTGGCTGATTATGAAAATATCATTGATTGTGTGCATGTTCGTAATTGAAGATACAATTTTGTGAAGTTTATGCATTTGTTGAAGCCTCAAGGGCTAATGATTTATATATTGTTATTTTATGTTAAGTATTGTTTTTAAAGAAGTTTTATGGGTTTATTTATTTATTATTATTTAACGGAGTTTATACGTTGAGTGATTACAAATTGTTGTAAGGATTTATGGATTGTATTGTTTTAGGTGACTTTTATTTTATCCTGTTATTTGTTAAGTGTAAAACGGGCCGTGTTGCGTCAATCATATTACTAAATTACTAAACATGTTATATATAAGTTATGTTAATCAAGCTGTGTAGAATTGGGTCATGCCACTCATTTTACTGAAAAATCATGTTAAAAGGTTCTCGGCGTATAACCCGTTTATCAAACATATCCATGGACCATGTTACTGCTTGAAAAGATGGCACATTTAGTTGATCATGCCATTTGTTAATCGTGACTCATTTAACACAACACGACATGATTTGTCAGAGCCCTACTAATGATTCATACTTCCCTTAACATTTGCAAATACCTTTTTTAAATGGTAAAGGTATGACCCTGCTTCAGAGGATACATGTTATCTTAATTGGACCCATCTATCTGTTTCTCAATCAAGATCACACTCCCAACCCCCTCAAGAGGAAACTCAAAACTGCAAAACCCCATGGCTCTAAAGGTGAGACTATGTCTAGCCGGTGACAAGCACGACCAGTCAAAAGAATTGGTCTTGATTTTGGAAACCACCACAGATAGATAGTATAGGCATCCTCAGCCGATACTTAGCCACTAGCTTTGTAGTGCTGCCACCTCTGGTTCAAACCAATATCGGATCTTCTTTGGATGAGATGACGGTTCGAACAATAGCCGAGGCTAAGCTTTCGAGTGGGCTCAAAACAACACTCTTCAATCTATTTCGAGTGGGCTCAAAACTCTTTATGTTGGTCATATAATAAAAATAAGATACAATAAAGAAACATCATCATTCCAATGTAAAAAGCAAATAATATAAATACGATGGTCTATACGTATTGAGATAAAAGAACTCTTTTTTTTAATATAACAATACAAGAATTCATGCATCTATTATTCATTAGATTATCAGATTATGCAACTTCGTCTTTAAATGATTCATTGAAGTAAAACTTCTTTACAAAACTAATCAATTAATTATCGACAATTCATTGAGTGATGAGTCTAGAATCGACAAATCGGTTTTTTTACCTCTTAAGTTTTGATTGCAATCTGCAAGTCCATTATTTAGTTTTTTTTGGAGTGGGCTAATATAGAGATGGGCAAAAATACTGGTTCGGGAACCGGTTCAACCAAAGAAACCAGATCCGCTTCCAAACAAAAACCGGTTTGGCCCAAACCGGTCCCAACCTGACCCGCACCGCCGATTTCCCTTAAAATTTCACATGTTCTGAACCTCACACCGGTCCGGTTTCAAATCGGTTTTCAACCCAATTCTCAAACCGGTTTTCTATGTTTTTAAAAATAAAAATTAGAATTTTAAGTCGTTTGAATTGTTTATATATTTTATATTTTATGTATTTCACTTTGATTTTTAAAAGTTAAAGTATTGAATGAATTTGATTTTAAATCGTTTGTAATGTTTATATGTTTTAATTTTTATAAATCATAAATATCTTTTATTAATAAAAATATATAAACGCATCTTGTGATTATAAAAGGAATTAATTCTGTATTTAATTTATCATCTCTCATAATTTTATGATTTCATAGTTTATATTTTTAATTACCTTGTAACGATTTAAAAAAACGAACCGGTTTGGGCCTGAACTGGTTTTCAAACTAATCCAAACCGGTTTTCTATATGGTTGTGATTTCGAAACCTAAAACCAGTTTGGAACCCGAACCGGTTTGAGGCCAAACCGGTTTAGGTTTAGAACCGAAACCGGTTTTCAAAACGTTCTAAACCGGTTTTCAAAACGTTCTAAACCGGTTTTCAAAACGTTCTAAACAGGTTTTCAAAGCTCATCGGCTTTTTTCCAAGTTTTGGTTTTAAATGTATTTCTTTAATAACTGGAATCACCATCCAAAAACAACGTGTCACTCGAAAAACTCGTATATACATATCCATATACTCCCGGAAGTTTACTATATTCCTGTGACTCCGGTCCGTTCAAGCTAAGTCCGCCTATGGGTGATGGAACTTATTTGGTCTATAAACCCCACAGAGTTGCCTATAAAATTGACATGAGACAAGTCACCTTGTAATGGTTCAACCCATAACGATATCTTTTTTCATTATTCAAGTTGTTTGGGTGTTTTTGTAGCTATTATGAGCTAGACACTTTTATTTACTTTGATTAGATGAATCTTAACTAATTGTTGATGATTTACATGTTATTTATGGTAATGATCATGTTAATAACCTTTACAATATTTTGAATGTTCTTCAATGGTTATGTGTATTTATTTGATTTGGTTATATGTTTAATCTCGTGGATATCTTGACCATATCATGTTAGAAAATCATATGCACTAGGATGTTTATTTATAAAAGTGCATATAAATGTATGCATGTGTATTTATGATATTTGACTAAGAATGATGAACAGGAGTTGGAACATGTGTGATTCTTGTTCCAATGTGCATTATTGTGTATATGCTTGGAAATGTCATTACACTTAGTTGTGTATATGCTTGGAACATGTGTGATTCTTGTTCCAATGTGCATTATTGTGTATATGCTTGGAAATGTCATTACACTTAGTTGTGAATTCTTCGTATCATTTTGTATGGTTGATTATGGTTTACTAGCGTAAATTTGTAGTTCATATATTCATGACATAATATTCACAAGTTGGAGGACTTTGTGATATTGTTTTAATTACGTGATTCGAGGTGTTGGTATGTGTTTACCGTTTTAGCTTCAAAAAGGATTATAAGATTAAGTAACATTGACAGGAGTATAATACACATTTATATTCAACATAATTATATCAAGGAATTTTTATGGAATGACTATAGATGATTACTATGTTAACATTGTTTTAACTTTTCAAAAAGTTATATGGGTAGGTAGTCTTGACGAGGATCTAGTATATTTTCGGGTTACGTGCGTATAAAATGTTATTATGAGCTTGTGTATGTTATCATTATTTAGATAGGTGGATTTAAAGTCTACGTAAACATTACTTTTGCTTGATTATCTTTCTTGATTTCTATCTATATTTATTTGTCTATTTAGTTTAAAATACAAAAATACCAAATAATTTATATTTGTCTGCTAAATAATAACAAATGTATAATATTAGTAGCAATCGTGTCATTGGATCAATACTTGATTTTTGCCAAAGCTATTTTACATATATGACATGTATAATTGCCTATTTACGTATGGTTTAGTGCTGAAGTAAAAATAATTTCTATAAATTTAAAATAAAGCTATTTTACATATATGACATGTATAATTGCCTATTTACGTATGGTTTATTGCTGAAGTAAAAATAATTTCTATAAATTTAAAATTAGGTGCTATGAAAATCATTATAAGAAATACATACACCCGCACCCCTCAGTTTTTAGAGCATTCACAATCCATTCCCCATCCCCATTCTTATAATTACACTAAACATCACTATTTTTTCTCTTTTCTTTTCAATTAAATAATATTTTTTATACCTTTATCATTACATTTTCTCTCTCATCCACTCACAATCACTTTTAAAAATATTAAAAAGTTTATGTGGTTGTTGACCGTGTTTTCCCAAATATGAGGAAACACGATACAATTCCCATAAATTTGTTACTTATTTCACTCACAATCACTCACAATCATCTCCATAATATAGAGCAACCACACACACTTATATGGAGAGAGAGATGTGAATGCTCTTAGATTGATTAATGCAATAAAAACAGTGAGTGAGAGACATAACAGCGTCTATGGTGATGCTTAAAAACAGAACAGCAGGTGAAAACAACACAACCAGGAAAGGTGTTTCGAATGAGTATTTAAACTATTTATACAATGATGCTTCAAAACAAGACAGCAAGTCTATAGCATTTTGATTAATGTGTAAATTGATAAATAAATTTAAATAACGAAGCTTAAAATTATTGTTGGCTGATTATTGAAATATTATTGATTCTGTGCAGGTTCTTAATTGAAGAAACAATTTTGTGAAGTTCATGTATTTGTTGAATACTCAAGGTTAATGATTTATGAATTGTTGTTTTAAGTAAGAATTTTGTCTTATTTTTTTTGTTTGGTTTTGTGTTTTTTTTTTTTTTGTTTTAAAGAGGTTATGATTTGGTTGATTACCAATTGTTCCTTTTAAGGATCTATGATTGTATTTTTTGATGGCTTTTAGTTTGTCATTTTATATATTAAGCATGTAAACGGGTCGTGTCCATTCACAATTTGTATTGAACATGTTATATTTAATTATGTTAAACATGTTGTCCGTTTATTAAGCATGTCAATGTTAGTGCTGAGAAAACAACATGTTTTAGTTAATTGTGTAGTGTTCGGGTTTAATAGTCGTGCTGACCATGTTGCGTCTAACCTATATAACAGAACACAACAATATTTGTCAGCCCTACTAATGTTCCCTTGACATTTGCAAATACTCCACTCAAAAAGTAGGGATTGTTTTGAATAAAAAATAAGATAGTTAAACCATAGAAACGCAGGTGGTGTTTGTTTTTCTACGAAAGAGCTTCTGAAGCTCTTTTGTCTGCGCCAAAAAGAGGCGGGCAGACGTTTATGGTCTGCAGAGTGTTTGTTTTTCTGAAGACATTTCATTAGAAAAGGTCTGCGTGACCTCTTCCCCAAGAAGAGGTGGACTAAAGTCTTCAGAGATCTTCCCACCTCTTCTTCACATTTCAACCCCAAACCCCCAATTTTTGGTCTGCTCCCGTCGCCTCCCCCACCGGCCGAACCATCCCCAGCCCTCCCCCCACCGGCCGAACCATACCCTGTCGATCCACCCCATCAAACTCCACCATCGCAACCCACCATCATCATCATTGACGGACACCCACCATCGAAGCCCCCCACCATCATCACATTGCATCCCCAATTGACCATAACCAGGCCTCCGATGGAACATGAGGCGTTTATCGGCGGAAATCTCCACCGGCGAAAGCTCCGGCGTAAGCTCCGACGTCAATGGCTTCCCTTTCCCTCTTCTCCTTGCTGATCTCCGGTGGCCGGAGATCTTCTGATCGGTTGTTTCTTCAACACTGAACTGTTTTTGATCATTCATGGGTTTCCCTCTTGTAATCCTTTTGGAAATCACATGTTTCTGCTCGGGATCTCGAATCTGCTTCAACTGAGGCATGATTCTTCACCTGAAATCCGTCCAAGCAGCAGATTTCAAGAACCAATGAAGCTTAAAAACGAGAGCTTTATGTGAAAAGAAAGAGGGTATTGCATAAAAACAAAGGGGAATTCAGAGATGAGAGATTAGAAGGTTATTATAAGAGGTTGGAATAATAATAATAATAAAATAATAATAATAATAATAATAACAACAACATTGCAGATGTTAAAAACAAACAGTCTTTTTCTTGCAGACTGCAGAAGTTTGGTCCACCTCTTCTGCTACAGATGTCTGCAGATGTGGTCTGCAGACTGCAGACATTTTACCTCTTCAGAAACAAACAGCACCTCAATGTTGGAGAACAAACCAACGTCAATGTCGTAGACACCAATTTGTTGGAGAACAACACAAGGTTATCATTTATTAAAGATTATCAAGAACATTGAAAGCCAAAAAAAATATGCACACAGTCCTTTTAAAAAGTTTCACCAGCCCAAAATACTTCAATATTCAAACAAAAACTGTTAGCAGGAGTTCAAACCCACGACAAAAATGCATTATGCGTCACATAAAAGTTTCTTATAAAAAACCAAGAGGAATTCAGTTTGTCGATACTAGACTCGACTGTAGTTTACTGATGTAATAATAAGCACCAACAAAGGGGCAAAAATCGACAAAACCAGTAAAGCGTAAGAATTACTTAACCGTGACAATCTTGATTATAGATGCAGTTCCAACGCGATGCAGAACCACAACAGCATCACCATTCTTGCACAGCCCTTTATCTTTAGCATGTTGCAAAGCAAATTCAATTGCTTCTTCAGTGGACTCATCATGAGATGCTCTAGCAGACCCTGCAATCAAAACCGGGACCAGACCCCTGAAGATCAGACTATGTCTAGCCGGTGACTCGTCACTGCATGACCAGTCAAAAGAATCGGTCTTGATTTCAGGAACCACTACAGACAGTATAGGCATCCCCGGCCGGTACTTGGCCACTAGTTTTGCAGTGCTTCCACCTCTTGTTAGAACCAATATCAGACTTGCTTTGGATGAGATAGCGGTTCGGACAGCAGACGAGGCTAAGCTTTCAAGTGGGCTCATGGGCACAGGTGCATTTGCAGTGATCCTTTTGAAAACATCTTGATAGTCTATTGTACTTTCAGCTTCCATGCAGATTTTAGCCATGGTTTGGACCGCAAGCTCTGGGTAGGCCCCGGCTGCGGTTTCTCCACTGAGCATGACGCAGTCGGTTCCATCGAGAACCGCGTTAGCAACGTCTGTGGCTTCGGCTCGAGTAGGCCTTGGAGACTTGATCATTGACTCCAGCATTTGAGTGGCAGTTACAACAGGCTTTCCTTGCAGGTTGGACTTGTATATCATCACCTTTTGAGCTAGAAATATCTTCTCGATCGGGATTTCCATACCGAGATCACCTCGCGCAACCATAAAGGCGTCTGAATTGGCCAGGATTTCATCAAAGTTGGCAACCCCTTCTTGGTTCTCAACCTAAGAAAGATCAGATGTTAGTACCAACATTAAACATAATCCCAAGTATGGGTTGGTTTGGTTTGATTACGGGTTAAAACCAAACCTATAACTAATGTTTTGGTTTTTTCAGACTTTCATAATCTAATCAGTTTTATTTATAACCATTTTCAGTTAACCATTGACTTTACGTTGATGGATTCAAGGCAATTTTTACTTGATAAATCCAAACTATACTATGGATGAAGTAAGATATGATAATATTCTTTTAAATTTATAAATTAGAACAAAAGATGACATATATATTCTTTACAAAGATTATAACAAAAATTTCCAACATAAAATTTATAAATAATGAACAACATAAAGCTTTGTTTGAATGTTGGTACAGTTAATTCGATTATTTATACACATAACCACAAACGAACCACAAAAATCAGTTATCAAAGAGACCATAAACAAGCCATCTGTTTCTCAATGAGTTCAATTATAATGGTTATTTTGGTTATTCGGTTTTTATGCTCACCCCTTAATATAGGCTATTCGTAGTCATATTTTTGATCCAACCTGATTGATCTGTTTTGACCTGTTACTCACCAAATTTTGACCCATCTAGAAAAAGAAATAAAAAACGTACCTTAGACATAAGCAGGATGTTTTTGGCATGTTCTCCCAACAACTTACGAACCTCCACAAGATCAGAACCTTTTCTAACAAATGACAAAGCAATCATATCAATCTTATTAGGAACACCCCATTTCATGATATCTTCTTTGTCTTTATCAGTCAATGTGGGGAGATCCACAATCACACCCGGAAGATTAACGTTCTTTCGTTCACCAAGAACCGCAGTGTTCTCACAACGACAACGAACTAGCCCATTTTCAGTGTCACAAGACAAAACAGTAAAAGAAATGGTGCCATCTGCACAAAGAATCACACTTTGTGGTTTAACATCGTGAGCTAGCTTCTTGTAGCTCATGCAGATCATCTTGTCATCACCTTTGATGGTGTAATCAGTAGAGATGGTGATTTCCTGACCCTGTTTCAGTTGCACTGGCTTGCCATCTTTTAGAAATCCAGTTCGAATCTCTGGACCCTGAAATCACACAAAGTATAAGCAAATTTTCAAAATTATGCTATAAGCCTCAAGTCTCTGGTAATCATCTGGATAAGAAGGCTTCTTAATGACGAAAAATCTTATGAAAATTATTTAGTTTAAAATAAAATTTTTATCATGTGTGAATTTGATAACCATATACAGTTATAACGTTTCTTTTCATTGAAACTTATAAAAATACAAATTCTTCAGTGAGATTTTTTCATAATTGTTTACCTTTGAAACTGAAATAACCATCCAAAGAAAACCAGGTTGGCGGGTTTGGCCAGTTTGAGATCCAAACTGTTCAGCCTACAGTTTGGTTTTCGTGGTTGGAAATCCGCAAGGTTCGGTTAAGGCTGGTTTGAAATCCACAAGGTTCGGTTAAAGGCTGGTTTGAAACTTTAAACCGGCTATTTATAATTTATCTTCTTTTTACATTTTTATAATATGTAGTTATGCATATGTATTATAATCATAAACCAACTTTACTATTTTAAACATGTTACTACAAACTAATGATTTTGAAAAAAGGTAAAAAAGCAGACTCAATTCGCCAAACCGGTAAAACTTGTGGATTCGGGCAGTCCACCCAATCCCACCTATTTGGTTTGTTATTTCTCAAAACAATAACTAACGGTTCCATCAAAACTTTTGTAAAAAATCACCAACCAGAAGTCTAGAACATAAACCTTCTTAATAAATATCATATTGGTCATAAAAAATAAAACAAACAAACAAACATACCCAGTGTCTCCCGCTGGAGGGCAGGGTCTGGGAGGGGTATATGGTAGCAAGTCTTTCCTCTATCTAGAAAGATAGAGAGACCGCTTCCGAAGAGACCCCCGACTCGTTAACACAGGCAATAACAATAACAATCAAAATACAACGCATATACAAAGCATATAACAAAGCATACCAAAGGCAATAACCATCATAATACGAAGCAAATAACACAATGATATATATCAATAACAATCATAATACAACGCATATACAGAGCATATGACAAAGCATAACAAAGGCAGTAACCATCATGATACGAAGCATATAACACAATGATATATATCACAAGAAGAATTAGATAATGCGCATGTAACACCCAAAAAGGGTAGATGAGTAAAACTACACCTAACGTGTGGGGTACGGCCATATGTCACCGTATACCCTTCCCACCCACAAAACCCACTAAAAATCCTTAATTTTAATTCTTCGTCTCCACTCGCTTCTATCCTCGATCATGTTCTCAGAGAGATGCAAGTCCATCATATCTCTCCTAATAACCTCGTCCCACGTCAACCTAGGTCTACCTCTGCTCCTCCTACCCTCTAAGCTGATATTCTCTACTGCTCGGACTGGTGCTGCCATCGTTCTCCTCTTCACATGCCCAAACCATCTTAATCTTCCCTCTCTTATTTTTTCTGTGATACACGCCACCTCTAGCCTCTGACGAAAGACGTCGTTTCTTATCCGATCCAATCTTGTGTGTCCACACATCCACCTCAGCATTCGCATTTCTGCGACCTCTATTTGTCTCTCGTGCGATTTCTTTATGGCCCAACAGTCTGTGCCGTATAACATAGCTGGACGTACTGCCACTCTGTAGAATTTTCCTTTAGTTTTGCCGGGAACCTCTTATCACACAAAATCCCTGATGCTGCTCTCCACTTGCACCATCCTGATTGCACCATCCTGATATTTAAGAAGTCTTAAATATCACATACAAACAAACGGAACATATTGTATTCACCAATAAGCAATCAGCATTTGTCAATTATTCTTAAAATAAACCATGGAGCTATCAAGAGAACAAATGGACAAACAAACATCCTTTTATGTGATGTATAGTTGTACAATATAACATATTCAGTACACCATATTTGTTCTTTTCTCAAAAACTATTTGCTTTTAAAATTTACAAAAATCAAACAACACCCAAACACCAGCAATATTAGACCAATATAGATCAAGATCTAAGGTTTTCCTCAATTAAAACTTCAAAATCGATTGCAATCATAGTCGTACAAACTACAGGTTGGAAGATCATTGACCTTCAATGAAAACCGAGTCAAAATCAGACAATCAGTAGTCAAAATCAACACGATCCACTCAAACACTAAAAAAAACCTAAGAACTAGATTCGATTTTAAAAGCATACGACAACTATTAGGTCAAAACTGTAGAAACTTTCCACAATGAACACAGATCATCAATTCAGAATCAATCAACTGTACCGTCGACGTGAATCATAAGCAATCAACAACAGTAACCAATTCAACTAATCAACAACTAAAAAAACGAACAGAAAATCATACTTTAGTGTCGAGCATAACAGCACAGAGGATCCCTGTGTTATCCATGGCAGTTCGGAGGTTATCAAGGGTTTCCTGATGGTACTCATAGGATCCATGAGAGAAATTGAATCGAGCAACGTTCATTCCTGCTTTCAGCAGCTTCTCCACCATTGGAACCGATCTAGAAGCAGGTCCCAAAGTGCACACGATCTTCGTCTTCGGCCTCTTCGTTCCTACTTGTTGCAGGCTCTGATCGGTATTCATTTGATCCATTCGATCTATGAACAACACAATCAAGTTATAGTGATCGATGGACGATCGATTCTGCAAGAAGAATTGATCGAAAAATTATGGAAAAATTAACGAAATTGATGGAATGTTGTTGAAATTGGGGGCGGTGATGTTGTTGGATTTATAGAGGAATAAGTTGAATTTTTGTTGAAAATTTGGAATGGTTATACAGTTTTATATTATTATGATGTTTATGTTTATATAGGATAGGATATATTTGCCCTAAGTTGGTTTCTTTCTCTCCAAGTTGTCTTTTCAAAAAAAAGAAAAAAAATAGTTGTCTTTTCAATTTTCTAGAAGACAGGAATTATGCTTGGTTTTGACCAATAGTGAGATTTGAGGTTTTTGACCTTGTGTTTGAAGTTTGAAGTCTTGAGATTTGGTATGTTCTAGAAGTTGGGATTTTATAGGACATGTAATACTTTAAAGGGACTTCTTTTGATGTCTTTGTTTTGGATCCTTGGTGCATCTAGGACATGGTTTCAAACTTTCAACGTGCTATTCTATGTGGTTGAACTTGTTACAAATTGTATAAATATGTGCTTAATGGGAAAAAATGTCACTTAATAAGGTGGGTATTTTCTTTAATGTGACATGTGAGCATGTAATAAATTTCATTAGGTTTATCGGGTGATTTCAGTTATATAGCACACTTTAGACCCGTAGTTACAAACTTGAATGATTAAATAAACATTGCACTCGATTTATCATGCTTTCATAATACGATCACATCTTTTTGTGTTGAGATCTTCAACGTCACGTGGTCTCCCACATCATATTAGGTCAGTCTCTTTTGTGGGCATACAACTCTAGTAAATTTTGAGAATATTTCAATTGTTTAAGAATGGTGACTTGGGTGATCTTGACTCCACAAAGTTCTTGTTGGCTTGAACAACTGAAAAATCGGGTATACGTTAGTGCTTATGAACCATAGATATTTCATAACGGGGTGTTTAGATATGATTTTACGACAACTGTATCGATAGAAGGTTTGTATCCTGATTACCATGAACTCAATAATAAAAGCTCACATCATATCTTTGAGTTTGATTAGTCTTCTCGTTTAACCATTAGTTTGTGAGTGATATACGGTGTTAATCAATCTTTTAGTGCCTAATTCATCCAGGAGTCTGATAAAAAACGAGAAGTGAACCATGTACCCCCAATCGGACACGAATACATGATAAAATACAAAACTTGAGTCATGATACAACTCTTGTAAATACAATTTTTCATCATTGTCAAAGAATACGACTCTTAAATTTGCAGAATATACATATATTAATTAGTTAAGAGATCCACAAACTGCTTAAATAACATCTTATCCTTGTTTTTATCTTTAACAATTTAGTTAGTAAATCAATCACTTTCACCTTGAAATTTCTGAAGTTAAGATCTCCCGATATGGATTTTAATGCTCAACTTTCACTTGTAAATAAGTTAAATAGGTTCTCCACATATATATAACAATATCATGTTTCATATCAAGCTACCAATAATTAGTTTTCAAATTCATATACATGTCTATGGAACACTAATTAATATAATATATCCATTAATATGGTTCAACAGCAAAAATAAAAAATAAAAAAAACAACTTTAAATCACATGTATGAAGAAACCATGTTTAAGTAAACGTGATTCTCTTATAGATTCATCATCAACAAGTTATTTCACTTGACACACGATTCTTTCTTTCTTCTCCCTTTCTTCTTTCAAGATTTCAATATGAGCAAGCTTGATTCTTTCACTTTTCAAATAAACCAAGTGACATAATCATCCTTTCAACCTCATCAACCTCATGTGAATTGAAAAACGGTTTTTCTTTTGGCGAAATATATCAACAACAACATTAGCTTATCAAAATGGTAGAGAATCACATAATTGTAACCCATGACTAAGTATAACCGTTGTTGCCTCATCTTTTTTGGTAAAAAGAATATTTAGCCATTTAGGGCTTTTGTGATTTGTGTAAATAGTACACGTCACATCATAAATATAATATCTTCGAATCTTTAATGTAAAAAAAAACATAACTTCAAGCTCAAGATCATTATCATGAGTCAGATTGTTAGCATCAAGGAGTTCCAGCCAAGAGAAGCATATGTTATCATTTATCATCTTAAAAGCCAAGACGTAAGGCGTCACAATAAGTAGTTATTTACGCTGCCCTCTTATTGTACCAACGGCAGAGTTCACAACAAGTCAGCATGTGTGATGATCATGAACCATGTTGTAGGAATCTCACAACTGATGTGAAAAACCAAAAGTTTTAATTTGGTAGAGTCACCTATTTGTTATAGCACACTAGATTAGCTTGCAAATTTATGTGAATTATATGTTTTAAGCAATTTTTAACACTTAAAGTAAATTTATAGGTGTTTAAAAGCCCGTAGGAACTTACGAAATGAGAACATCATATTTGAAACATTGTTTTTCTTCATATCTTCAATTTGGATAGAAAGTCCGCGGTTAATCATGACTGCAACTTACAAGGTTCACTCATGTAAAGCCACAATCGATCCATGGCCGTAGCGTAGATTGCCTATTCTACCTCTGATGAAAGTTTTTGAATATTAATAAATATTTTGGATTGAAACCTTCTATATTCACTTAGTATCACTAATGTATATACTTTCAAATAATACAACTAAGCAAACTAATGTTAAGTAATGAAAATTTCATGTGTGACGCTCACTTAGACTAGTTTGTTTTGTTTATTTAGTTGTTGTAATTACGACTCACAAACTAGTTTTTATCATGTTTAGACAAGATTGTATAGACTATTAATTTATTGGTCATGATCAAAACCATTTAATCCATAAACCTGAATCCTTAAAACCGTTGTATTGGCCTAAACAAATAACGTTATTGAAGTTGGATGTAAGCGGCTATTTAAAAATATAGTAAACAGCTTACTAACCCTCAAAACGAAAAATAATTGTTAGTGACTAAACATATCCTGTATGTGCCCAACATACTTTTTTTTGTAAAGACACGTGACTGATTTAGAGGCTGTTTGATAATATCTAAACGATTAAGTGCTGAACCAATAAGATGTCTGAACCATTAAGTGCTGAATCATTAAGAGGTCTAAACCATTAAGAGCTAATATATCGCTTAACTATTCAAAGACAAATGTCTGACCTATTTAGATTAGATATCTTCAGCATTAGACCTCTTAACCATTCAGCATTAGTATAATACTTAACCATTCGGAGACAATTATCTTAACCATCCAGACATTTGTTCACGAAACAAATAGTCTGAACCATTAAGTACTAAACCATTCAAACATCTGAACCATTAAAAAACTGACTAAGAGGTTGTAAAAAAACCGTAAGGCACCATCCACCAAATGTGTAAGATGAGAAAGGAATATTTTTAGCAACACCGTAGAGGACCACAAGCCCACAAAGTGTCATCATCCTCCGTCGTTTACTTTTTGCAAGCATGTATGAAAGCCACCCAGAATGACCACTATTACATTTTACTTTGATTTCAATTGCTTATGATTCCACTATTTTGTTGTTTCCTAAAATTCTCCATTGTGAAATGCATGTGTATGATTGAGGTCAACTTTCACCTACAAATAATTTCTAGTTGTGTTGTAATTTTATCAAAGGCTTAATTTGGTCAGGATTTGGTCCAAAATAAGGGAAACAAAAGAAAATAATTTAAAGGAACCATATTTAGCAGCGTTGAGAGTTAATCGGAACTCTTCAAGTTGTTATAACTAATTGAGACAACTTTATGAATTAGAGAGAAATTTTAAAAGTATGGGAATTAGGTAACTTAAGTTTAAAAAGTGTTTCAATTATATCACTCAACTTTCATATTTTATTTATAAAGTTTTAACATATTTTTTTAACATGTTTTTCTTTTTATTTAAGTTAGAATTTTTTTCTTCTTTGATTTGATGCTAATGTGAAACGGTATTGTGAATTTTAAGTACTTTTTATATATATATTTTTAATATAATTAACATGTTTTTTTATTTTTTTAAATATAATTTCATATATTAAAAATTCCGATCTTCACATCTTCTTCTTCATTACTTTCTTGACAAAAGAAAATTCGATGATAGCTCAATTTGATGGTTTAGTTGTCCAACTAGGGTAAAATATGCATGAGTGACTAGATTGAAATATTTTTAAAACTTGATTATTATTTTGTAATATTTTTTCTAATTAAAATCATGAATCCAATTTTTCATGATATTTTATGGATGAGAAATTAGAAAAGTAGAGATTAGTGATAATAGGGGAAAACACTGTTAGAAGCGTGTTTCTATTTTTTTGTAAAACATTCACATCTTAGATAAATTACGATTATATGATAAAACATGTCGTGTTGACGATTTTAGTGTTATAATGTGATGTTAGTTAATTGTGATTCATTTAAGACTAAATAAGAAACTAATATATACATGATAATGGCAATGTTGTTAGGACCGGATCGGACCGGCCGGTCCGACCGGTTCGACCGGGATTCGGAGGCCTGTCCGGTCCGGTCGAGGGTGGTTCGTTTTTGGAGAGTTGAACCGGCCGGTTCGAACCGAGTCGGCGGTTGGACCGGCCAACCGGTTCGGGTCCGACCGGATTTTGATTTTTTTTTTTTTTTTTTTTTGATTTTAGTGGGTAAAAACAGGGTGTTAAACCATAAATTAGTACTTTGTATATACAAATATAGTTAAGTTTTATATATAACTATAAAATATATGTATAAATCATATATAAATTACTTATATTTAATTACATATATAAATATAATTAAAATATAGTTAAATCCGGTCCATCCGGTCCGACCGGTCCGACCGGTCCGACCACCAAACCAGTAAGCCGTCCGGTTCGACGTCCGATCCGGTTCTGAGAACATTGGATAATGGTTAGGAGGTTTGGAGTGTATATTTGATCAAAATATTGTATTTTTTCATGCGAAGACACTTTGATAGTATAATTTAAAAATGATTACATGATTTTCTGAAATATCTAAGTTTGCATGGAAAATAAAATCTACTAATGGGTTAGTGTGCGAATATAATCCATTAGCAACTAATAGTTTATTATTGTGGCTCCTAAATCCAGATAAAGGATGAGAGCTATAGCAATGAAAATTGAAAAAAGAGCCCATTTTTATTTTATTTTACGGGTTCTTTAGAAACTAAACAAACAAACAAACAAACAAACAAACCCAGTATATCCCACTCAAGAGCAGGGTCTGGGGAGGGTAGGTGTAGGCGAGTCTTTCCTCTATCTTGTTAGGTAGAGAGACCGCTTCCAATGAGACCCCCGACTCAATAGCAAAAGTCATACTGTTTAGCAAGATAACATACAATAAAACATTCAGCACATAGCATACAGTATACAAAAAGCCATATCGGCAGCAGGACATCATACAATAAATCATGCAACACATATCCTACAGTACACAATAAATCATACAACACATAGCATACATAAATCCTAGGTGCATGTAGAATCATCGTTAAAGGGCAGATATGGGCTACTTAGGCCCCGAAACCAGACGTCAAATACCCTTCCTGCCTATAGGTCACACTAGAAGTCCTTAATTTTAATTCTACGCCTCCACTCAGTCCTATCCTCGATCATGTGCTCAGAGAGGTGCAGGTGTATCATATCTCGCCTAATTACCTCATCCCAAGTCAATCTAGGTCTTCCTCTACTCCTCCTACCCTCTAAGATGATGTTCTCTACTGCTCTAACTGGTGCCGTCATTGGTCTCCTCTTGACATGCCCAAACCATCTTAATCTTCCCTCTCGTATTTTATCTGTGATACAGGCCACTTCTAGCTTCTGTCGATACACTTCGTTTCTTATCCGGTCAAGTCTTGTGTGACCGCACATCCACCTCAGCATTCGCATTTCCGCTACCTCTATTTGTTTCTCGTGCGATTTCTTTATGGCCCAACAGTCTGTTCCATACAACATAGCTGGACGTACTGCCACTCGATATAGCTTTCCCTTTAGTTTTGCTGGAAACCTCTTATCATATAGGATCCCTGTTGCTGCTCTCCACTTGCACCATCCAGCTTGAACACGGTGCGCTACATCGCTGTGTATCTCTCCGTCCTCCTGCAAGTACGAGCCCAGGTATTTGAACCTAGACGTTTGTGGGACCGCCATACCCTGAATAGTGATTTGGATGTCCTCTTCCGCCTCGCCACTAAAGTTACAATGCATGTATTCTGTCTTTGAGCGACTTATCCTTAAACCTTTGCGCTCTAGTGCTGCTCTCCACTGTTCTAGCTTGTCGTTAAACACCCTTTTAGACTCCGATATTAAGACAATATCATCCGCAAAGAGCATGCACCACGGAGCTGGCTGCTGTATAGACTTGGTCATCTCATCCAACACTACTGTGAAGAGAAATGGGCTCAGTGCCGATCCTTGGTGGAGTCCCACTTCCACTGTGAATGAGTCTGTGTCTCCGATCGGGGCTCGCACACACGTTTTTGCCCCATCATACATATCCTTGATTATTTTGATATACCTCTCTGGTACCCTTCTAAGTCGTAGACTTTCCCAAATTAGTTGACGCGGGATGCTGTCATAGGCCTTTTCTAGGTCGATGAATACCATATGGAGGTCCCTCTTCTTTTCTCTGTATTTCTCCATTATCCTCCTTATGGCGTGTATTGCTTCTGTCGTAGAGCGTCCTGGCATAAATCCAAATTGGTTTGACGCTATCTGCGTTTCTCGTCTAATTCTCGTGTCAATAACTCTTTCCCATAATTTCATCGTGTGACTTAATAGCTTTATTCCCCTGTAATTTTCGCAACTTTGTGCATCTCCTTTTTTCTTATATATGGGGACTATAACACTGGTTCTCCACTGGTCCGGCATCTTCCCTGTCGTAAAGATAGTGTTGAATAAATCTGTTAGCCATTTGAGCCCCTCATCTCCCAGGCATTTCCACACTTCAATCGGTATGTTGTCTGGCCCCACCGCTTTAGCCCTTCCCATTTTCTTCATAGCTCTCATAACTTCGTCTACTGTGATGCTTCTACAATAGCAATTGTTTTGTTGTGTTGTTTGGGTTGTATTATCTATCTCAGCTTGATGATTTGGGTTCTTTATGTTGTAAAGGTTATCGAAGTAAGTTTTCCATCTCCCCTTGATGTCCTTGTCGTTCACCAAAACTTTTCCATCCGCAGCCTTTATAAACTTCACAATTCTCAGGTCTTGTCTTCTGCTGTCTCTTGCCTTGGCTAACTTAAACATATCATGCTCTCCTTCTTTCGTCTCTAGTCGTTTATACATCATCTCATACGCCGTGTTCTTTGCCTCTGACACCGATTTCTTCGCCTCTCTCTTAGCCTCCTTGTATTTATCTTTTAGCTCTGGGCGTTCTTCCTCATTGTTACAGCGTATAAGCTTTCTGAAACTTTGTTGTTTTATTCGTATCTTCTCCTGTACATTTTCGTTCCACCACCAAGATTCCTTATGGTCGACTGTCCTCTTTGTTGTAACTCCAAGCGTTTCTTTAGCTGCTTGGATGAGCGTATTTGCCATGGCCTCCCACTTTTGGTTTGCGTCTTCCTGTGGTCCAGGATGTTTCATTGGTATGACCTTATCTCTAAAAATGGTAATGTTTTCGTCCTTGAGCTGGCTCCATTTTATCGTATTTCTAATTCTCTTGTTTTGTTGGACAATTGGTCTCTTCACGCGTATATCCGCCACTAACATATGATGTTGTGTCACAACTGACTCTCCTGGGATTGTCTTACAGTCCTTCCACGAGCTACGATCTTCTCTCCTCGTCAGCAAATAGTCTATCTGTGTGTGTCTCCCGCCGCTGCTAAACGTGATTAGATGCGATTCTCTTTTCTTAAAAAACAAAGTTATGATTCCTAAGTCATGCGCTACCGCAAAGTCAAGAAGCTCCTTGCCGCTTTCATTCCTAAGGCCATACCCGAAGCCTCCATGCACCAACTGGAAGTGGTCATTGTCCTTACCGATGTGCCCATTAAAATCTCCTCCTATGCATATTTTCTCGTCTCTAGGTATGTCGCTTCTTTAGAAACTAAACATATTCTAAAATGGACTCTTATCAATTAATTCAAAAGCTCTATTGTCTATACGACATTTTCTTGTTTTAGTATTGAATTTCTTCAAGCTTTGAAGTACTTTCATTCTCCTCACTGTCTAGTTTAAGTGATTGATTTGAAAGCATAAAACAATATGCTACATTAACTCACTTTGGTTGCTATGAAGATCTATCATATAAAACATTTGTTAATTGGGTAGAGAAAAGCTTACCAAGTGTACTATAACCACTCTTTCTGATCCTGAAAAACTCAACTCTGGTTAACGCTTGATGGTGAGGTTTCTTCATGAATTATGATTAACTAGAAGGTTAACCCGCGCGATGCGGCGGGCACTATGGGATGTTCAATAAGTTCCAAACAGGCAAGTCCTTTACATGCTTTGATACGAAACAAATATGAACAAATAATTATGTGTTTAGCAAACTTAAGCATAACAACCTGTCTATATGTCTTGTATTCTTGCCTGCAAACTACAAAGCATGTAACCAGAATTAAGAAGTTTTCAGCCTAAACAATATGTGTAATTCTAACTCTTGACAAAATTTGCAACTTATAATATGTGTATTTGACCATTTACAAAGAAGGTGGCTGAATTTGATCGAACCATACACAAAAGAAAATGTTAAAATTTGAAAATAAAAACATAATAGTATGATATAGTCATCATCTTAAAGAATTAAGAAAAACAACAATAACATACATCGCACGGTGAAAAAATGTTGATACCTCCACGAGTGTATAAATTGCAAAAACAGAGCTTTATACAACATAAAAATAAGACCTGTTATCATTACAACTTGTTTTGAATGTAACATACCTTGTACTTCTTTCTTGGGTTTTTAAGATCCTTGTTGCGCTTACGGGTCAACCCTCTATTCTTCTCCATCTGAATCAAACCCAAAACAATAAGTTGTATTCAAGGAAAATAATGTATGTGTACGTGCTAGCATAAACGCCAATAATAATTACCTCATAATTGATGAGACGTTTTCCATCTAGTTGAGTTTCTGGTGTTGCAAGAACTGAAGGCGCGGTTCTACAAAATCAGAATTGAATATTTTCATTATGCTTGCACAATTTAACAATGCCACAGAAAAACATGTGACAGTTTCATTATACATGATTTATAAATAACAAGGAAATGACAAAAAAAATACCTGGAGTATTTCTATGATTTAGCAGCTAATTTCGCATCACGTTTTAATTTGGTTTGTTTGTATAGATCAGATTCTGAGTCGGTATCACCATCATCAGTCTCAGCATCTTCGTTATCATCTTCAGGGGTTTCATGGTCGTTTTCTTGATGATCATCATCAGAGTGAACTCCAACATTTGTCAGAACCCGCATTTCGTGTTTTCTTCACCTTTCTCCAATGTCATCCCGTTTGGGTAAATCATCATCTCCAGATATAACCTTCAAACATTAGTATATGTTTTTCAGTCACGATCTAATGAAACTTAAATATTATATAAAAAACATTTGATATAGAGGTACTTACTCTCGGTTTTTTCATCTGGGTTACAAGCTGAGACAGCCTGTTTGAAGATTTATTTTGATTTCCTTCGGTATCAAAAGTATCATCATCAAAATGATCATGTGTCTCTAACTTTCTGCTCAATCAAAAGTATCATCATGAAAATCATCATGTATCATCATCAAAATCTTTAGTGTATTAAAGATACATTTTTAAAACAAAACGATTGACATAATAGATTCTAAAGTACCCGTTTAATGGTTTTAGATTCTTCTTAACCCCGTTAGTTTTTGTTGCTTTTAAGTTTAACACGCCTTTCTGCTTCAGTTTCTCCTCAAGTGCAGCTCTTACTTTCAACATTTCCACACTCTACAACCCAATTCGCTCACTCTCACGCTTACGTTTTCCTCCATTATCATGACCTAATGCAGAATCCTTCTTCAGTTCCACACAAGGCTAAACATGAGAAAAAAAGTTAGCATAATATTTGAAAAAGATATTAACAAAATGTTAATACATATACTAACTTCTACTTGTGTTTCGGTAATATTTGAATTATTAACTAAAGCAATAGAGTCAACTGCTGCTATCTCCATGGGAGAATCTTCCGTTTTAGTAGTAGCATGGTTCTTGAGAAAATCTTCAATGTCCAGTGATAAATTTTCGTCAAGTGGTTTCATCTGCCATCAAATAACACTTCAGATGATCAGCAGACTTCTTATAGATATTATCAAAGATGTAAAAAGTATAAATTTAACAACTAACCTTATCTAACAAGTTTTTAATCTCCACGATGCGAGCAAGAACAGGGTGATCACGAACTGGATGACCTTCTGATTTGAGAAGAAGATGAAACGTGATTGCTTGACAATATGACAATAGAAGTTGTTTCTTCACCTCCATATATTGTATGCCGTTTTTTTATATTTTTTTCTTCTTTCAGCTACATAAGAAAGTTGGACTTCAATTTCTTAAAAAAATGATAACCGGATAGCGGTCATCAAAGATGAATACTGATATAAACTAAAGATTACCAAGAGAATCTTTAGAACACAAAACAAAATGTCTAAAGTAAATAGATGACTTGCATCACAGCGAAAAATAAGAATAAAAAAACTTTTCAAGTTCAACTTCCAGCTAGTATTTGCGGAACAGAAGACTTAATGTCATCAGCTAGAAGCAAATATTCTTAGTTTTGGTTTCAAGCTATGATAAATATGTCTTTAAGTTGTAAGCCTTACTAAAAGAATGTACACGAGAAACTTTTATGCATTATCCCAATAAAATATCTACATATTTTGTCCCAATTTCTCTGTAACCCAATTCCTGGTAGAAGAAATATGCTTTATTCATAATCTTAAAATCTTATTGCATCACAAGTGCTATATCAAAGTAAATGCAGCTGTTTGATATTCATGATTTATATTTTATACCATTGATATAGTATCACATTCGTATAATGGTATACAGGAACAAATGAATCTAAAACGTGAATTTCATCTATTTTTGTTTAATTGTGATTTAAATGAAGGTAAACAAGTGTTGCATAAGAAACATGATTAAACAGAAGCAGGGTGAGAATAACAAAAGTCAACAAGACAAAGTATTAGCAGAGGGCTACATCACTGACTAAAGATCATCGCCATATATCATCAGGAGTCAAATTACTTAAAACTGTAGAAGCTTGTTGACCTGGACTTGGTGTAGAACTAAATGTTCCCTAGTCCAGAAACTTGATTTTTCATAACACGGGTAGGGCTTGTTTAAAATTCTATTGAATCAAACCATTTTCAAATGCGTTTGACCTGTATTTCGCTATTTGGCCCTATGGCGCCTATAACAATCTTTATTGCGAAGATTTTTAAACATTCCTCACTCACCCCATTAATTACCCATTCTCTCTTAATCCTCTACTATGAGACTCAATCGTAACAGTTATAAGTCTGTTTACTCAATTTAAAATTTAGATCATACCACAATAAATCTCATGGTCGAATGATTTCGTTCTAGCACTGAATCTTTTCTTGTTAAAAAAATCACCAGCAGGTTAGTCCAATGTTAATGATCCTATTATGTTGGGAAGTATTTTTTATCTACCCACTATTTTGAAAACTAAATAAGCAGTCAATAAAAAAAAATACCTTGCTTAAAACTGGGTCAACTTTGGTCTCAAGCTTCTCAACGGCTTCTTTTAACTCTGACAACAAACCAACTAATTCCGGAGCTGAACTGTGAAGCAAAAGAATGTTCAAGAAAAGCGCAAGCTACATTATTATTCTATAGAAAATTGCAAAAAGCACAGTCTTCTAAATGCAAATTGAAAAAAAAGGAAAAAAGAACTCACTTGTATACAATATCCATTTGTTCTTCTTTCGACAAAGCACTGGGATCCTTTATAACTACCTCAGTGTCAGTTTCATCTTGGGCATCATGGCCTACAGTAGCTTTTGATCGGCCTTTTCCCTTACTCAAATTCTGATAAAATAAGCAGAGGTTTGATCTACTATAAGCAACAAGTTTCAATTATCTAGCAGATATTATAACATATGTAAAATATATACCTCAAATGTCGGTTCTTCTTTGCTATCATCTTCAAGACCATGATCTGCATTTGAATATCCCTTTGCTAGTTTGGTTTGCAGCCTCTTAACCTCTTCCTCTTGCTCTTCCTCTTTCTCTTCATCTTCCTCATCCGTCTCTCCCTTTCCGAATGTAAAGAGAATATGTTTAGTAAGTTAATCAAATTCATAATCGAGTTCATTAATCATGTTTGTGAGCATTTTCATAGCAGCACAGAGCATTTTCATATAAGCTTAATCTAAAGATTATTGGTGCTAACAAAGCAGCAAATAACAGTAGACAGTTGTTTTCAAAAGGTCCATGAAATTAGATATAATAAATTACCTTTTGGTTTTCATAATATAAGTTTTTGCTCCTACCCCATGCAACTCTTTTCTCTTCTTCATCTTCATCTTCATCATCATCTTGTGTTTCATCCACAGCCCCACCAATCTTTGCTTTTAAACTTTTTTGTTGCTTTGCGACTATGGAAATGAGCATGAACATATTAAAAAAGATTAAAAGATGATCTTGTATTCATGTAAAGTAAAATGCTCTAGGTAATCAATAGAAATACCCAAAAGAAGCTATTTGTAATATGATTTAGTTTTCAACATGTCTTCTAGATCTTTTTATGTTCGTTATTAAAAAATCTTGACAGTGTTAGTATTCTCGTGTAAGTACATCAGTGAATCTAAGCATTTCAAACATTGTTTCTTGCTTTCCTTTTATTGTCAGTTAATTTACGCAAAACAAATGTCTACTTGAAGCCTATTGCTTTAACCAACAAAGCTAGAAACAAGATCATGAAAGAATAGCAAGTAACAGTCTAACAGAAGAGAATATGGTAAATTCATCAACACCTAAATAAACATTATGGTGATCATTTACAAACATGTGCGGCTTATAACTCTCAGTGTCACCCTATTTTTTTCTATTTGATCATCTTCTTGTTAGGTAGACAAAACCATCACCTCATAGAATAATAATATAAAAACTATATGAATTTCAAAACATTACAAACTAAAGTCAGAAAATTAATCTTACTTTTCGCAGCAAGCCCAGTGTCCTCCTCAGAATCATCTTCATATTCATCTTCATCACTATCATCCTACAAAACAAATATACAAAATGCAATCAAAATTGGTGTAGCCAGCCCATGTGATTATCGAACTGCAAATCCCTTTGTAGATACACAGCAACACCAGATATTAACCCTAAAAGATATAAGATAAAAACTGACACAATGCTAAACATTCAATCAAACACGTGACACCCAAAAGTAAAAGAATTTCAATTACAAATACCTCAATTTCAAAGACATGTTGATCATTATCCTCATCGGGATCTCCAGCATCATTATCCAAATCCAATGGAACAACATCCCTCTGCTTATGAACTGAAACAAAAATATAAAAAAACTCATCAAACATACACAAAACGAAAAGCGTTTGCATCTGCTGCCACCGATCTTATCAACTCTGATTTCTTTTTTTGCATCTCTTGTAGAGTACCTATAAACACCAAAATCGCAAACCCTAAAGAATAACAGATGGAAAGTGGCGAAAGCTCTGAGCATGCGCCAAAGAACTCATACCCTTTTTGTATCAACGACGGTGAAGAGAGGAAGGTTCTAGAACACGACGATGTCATCAGGCGATGGAATTGAAGGTGGATGTAACCGGTGGGTCGATTGGGAATCACAGAATTAAGGAAGGAAGAGAAGATTGAAAGTGGTGTGCGATTCAGTTTACTGTGATTCAATTGAGGGAGGAGAAGATATTTGATTATTCAAATTTTCTGGCTGAATTTATGATCAAGAAGAAGTAAATGAGGGCATCAATGGAAAAAAAGTGAAGAGTAGCATTAATGTAGCTGGTGACCTTTGGTATGGCGTCTTACAAACATGGTGAAATGACAATACTACCCATCCAATATGTTTTATATAGTAATAGAGATAAAGCAAACGAGTAAAGTGGGCCTATTGTCCAAACATAGCCAACTAAACATTGGGCCTTAAATGGATCCCTATCAAACAAGCCCATTACGTTTACTGGGTTCCCTCTTTAATTAAGGGTGCATTCTTTCACTAAATGTCTACATATCATCTTATTTGCATACTTAAACCCAAGTAGGCAAGTATGACATGTTATCTTTCTATTTTTTTTAGGGAGAAATTGCTTCTTCCTTTCCCACCTAAGAGCATTTATAACCCGTTTTCCATATACATATAAATGAATGTCCTATATTATGAAACGGTTGTGAGTTATTGTGAGTGAAACAGGTAGGAAATTTATGGGGTTGTACCGTGTTTCCCTATATTATACCGTGTTTCCTAATATTTGGGGTAACATGGTACAATCCCATAATTTTTTGAATAAGGTTGTGAGTGGATAAGAGAGAAAATATAATAATAAATGTATGAAAAAATATTATTTAATTGAAAATGAGAGGAAAAATTTATAATATTTAATGTAATTATAAGAATGTGAATATACGATGGATTGTGAACGCTCTAACTTTTCTCCCACATCCAGGTACTCACGCAACTTCATCAGGCTACTAAATTGGCTTCAACATCTATGTTTAAGCACCTTCATTTCTTCTCACCTTTTATTATATACAATGTTAGATGCTTGTTAACATGCTTATATACATGTTTGTCTTGCATAAATCGCTAACTTTAGTGTCGAAAGAGTGCTCCCCAAGCTTCGTCTTTTGGTTACCTTCTAAGAGCATTCACAACTTATCCCTCAATTCCAATACATCCTCATATTTTAATTAAATCACCTAAGAATTAACTTCATCGCATCCCCAATACCTCATTCGCATGTTTAAGAAAGCTAACACGTCCTTGTTATTTGGGGCTGAATATTCACCCTAAAAAAAGGAAGAAAATTTTGTATTTTTTTGTGAGTGGGTGTGATTGATGAAAAGAGAAAAAATAATATTAATAACAACAGATAAGTATTTTTTTACATTGAGATAAATATGGGGAACAAGATATGAGAGATTTATAATAAATAGAGATAGATTAAGAATTGATGTTTTTTAATTAAATTATAGATATGAATGTGAGGAATAGTTCATTTGATGTTGCAATTCATATCTAGGTTGAAACAACTCGAGGCTGCTAGAGACAATTGACCCGACAGAGATACCCGACCTGATTTCGATGTAGCAACAAGATGGCGCCAATTGGGGAGCCGAGAATTTCAATCCATATGAATGCCTACAGTCCTCTATTCTTGACAAAATCAACATGATATGTGCTTTTCATATGTTTTACAGGTACCCAAGTCTATGTTTGCAACTTTGGTTACCTGATTCGAAATCTCACACTTTTTAAGCGTGATCTGGTTTTTTAACAACTCATAATCTACTCCTTATTAATCACATATGCATATGAGTTACTTGCACTAAAATCTTAAAAGTCATTTCTATGATAAGATTCATAAATAATAGATCATAAATTGAATAATTGCAACTTATTTGGCAGTGAATGTTTTACTACAACTTTTTTAGAAACATCGGCTTATATAATAAAACTTAAAAGACCAGCAAAGAGTTGGGGATTAAAGGAAAAAACTGATCCCATAGGAACCAAAATTGTAAACAATAACCTTTTATCTTTGCTTCTTACAAATTCATTTCCTCGCCACCATGGCATGATACCAGCCCCCAAACTTCCATAACATAAGGGGATTGAAGGAAATAACTTATCGCATGTCTCATGGGGCAGATTACAAAAAAAGAACATAACATTTAATTAGTTAAAGATGCCCCTATTACTGAGATATGGAAGTAGTGGAATTTTGTTTTGCAAGAGTCTTCATGTGAATCATACAACATAAACAAGGGCTTAAACTAACTAGTTCTTTAAAACGAAACAAACATTCAAAGAATAGTTCATGAATTGTTTTATCGCATTTGTTTATTTATATTCATGAACGTTTGATAATGTGTTTTTACGTTCGTTTGTGTTGTTTATATAAAGATTTTATATATATTTTACATGTTTTAATTAATAAAAAATATAACACCCTAGTTATAGTATATGTCTACACTTCTTAAATTTCTATGTTAATTATATTTATATTAATTATGTTAAGTATGTTCGGATAATTATGTTAATTTTGTGTTAAAGTTTGATAATTTTTGTTCTTGTTTATTTATATTCATTAACATTTATTTGTATTTGTTTGTGTTTATTTATATTTGGTAAGTTTTCGAAAATAGTTCATTTACTTAATTAAAGAACACAAATCTTGTTGTGTACGTTGTTTAAGTATTCGTAAACAATTCATCAACAACTTATCCTTAATGAATAAACACGAACAAGGTCTTGCTCATATTCGTTAGGTTCCTTTACAACACATAAACTAACCCATGTTTTTAGTTAAACTACAACCATGTGAAACTTCCAATAGCCAACTCTTAGAGGACAAATAGAAAACATACCTGAGTAATCTGTTTCCCATATCCGGTCATATTTGTTTGTGAACCTTAACATATGCGACAAATGTGATAGATCCAAGATATCCGTTGGTTTTAATTTTAAATCAGAGAAAATTCAATCTCAAAGCATATCGAGTGAGTGATATGATGTGACCCGAGACTCCTTTTTAGCACTAGTATTGTAATAACTGATATGTTAAGGTTTGCAGCACATCATGCAATTGCAAGTTGAGACATGGGATCGTACGATCGCTGTTTGGCAAGTGCTTCCAGACTCGTAATTCCAATTGTTGCAAAAAGCCGGAGGGTTTCTAATGTTCAACTTTAACTTGGAAATAAGTCAAGCATTTGGAAACGTATAAAGCAATGTCTTTCTTCATGCCAATCCACCGGTAATGACCTTTTAAATTCTCTTACATCTTATCACTTTCTAGATGCATCATGCACTTAGACTAATAAGTTTCTTCCAGGATTTTCTCTCAAAGATCACCTATAACTGGTACCTAGATTCGTTCATTCATTCTTAATACACCATCATGTTTCTTATTTAATTGTTCCGCTATGCCTTTCATTCCTTCCTTTTCTAGGTATCCTTCTTCGTGTGCTAAAGATTGAGTTTTTTTATTGATCAATTAAATCAAACTATACTCAAGTCGTAATGCACGAATTCGTTTAGGCTTTTCATGTTTCTTTTTGCTCAAGGCGTCAGCTACAACATTGACATTTCTTTCATGATAACAGATTTCACAATCATAGTCACTTAAGATTTCCATTCAAAGTTGTTGCCTCATATTTAACTCTTTTTAATCAAAGAGCTGTTCTAAACTCTTGTATCTTAATAAATGATCAACTTGACTCCATAAAATAATGTCTCCATAATTTTAATGCAAAAATATGCGTCAAATATGCCTTCTCATTGTATTTAAACTGACGAGATGCATAAGCAATAACCTTCTCTCACTGCATCAAAACACACCCTAGACCGATAAATGATGCGTCACAGTAAACTAAGAAATCTTAACTGCTTTTTAGCAATGTGAGAATTGGTGCACATAATTTTTGTTTTAGGGTTTTAAAGGCTTCTTCTTACTTAGACCCCATACATACTCAACCTTCTTTCAGGTTAAGTTTGTTAATAGGATGGTTATTCATGTGAAGTCTTTAATGAATCGATGATAGTACTCAGCCAAAACTCGCATTTTGTAGTTGTTATGGGTTTCTCCCATTTAGCAATGTCCTTGATCTTTAAGGGTTCAACTTGAATGCCTTTAGCATTGATCACATAGCCAAGGAATTGTACCTCCAATAGCCAAAACTCACATTTTGAGTATTTAGCATATAATTTTTCTTGTCTTAATATCTCTAACATGATATAAAGACGAGTCTTGTGATCTTTCTTAGTTTTTGAATAGATGAGAATATCGTCAATGAAAATGATGATGAATTTATCTAGATATGGCTTACAAATCTGGTTCATCATATCCATGAAGGCTTCCGTAGTATTAGTGAGTCTGAATGCCATAACCGTGAATTCATAATGTCCATAGCTTGTTCGGAAAGCGGTTTTGGAATGCCCTCTTCTTGGATCTTTAGTTGATGATATCCCGACCTAAGGTTAATTTTGGAGAAGTGGATAACTCCTTGAAGTTGAAGAAAAGATCATCGATACGAGGAAGGAGATATCAATTCTTAATGGTCACTTTGTTAAGTTCTGCATATTCTTATTGAACCATCCTTCTTCTTAACAAACAAGACCGGTGCTCCTTATAGTGAAGAACTTGGTCTTGTAAATCCCTTTTCTAGAAGTTCGTCTAATTTCTTCTTTAGTTCATTCATCTTGGTTGGTGCAAGTCTATATGGTGCCTATTGGAGTTGTACGCGGTACCAAGTCAATTTTAAACTCTACTTCATGCTTGGGAGAGATACAAGGTAGTTCTTCTATGAAGCAATCTTGTTAGTCAACCACTACAGATGTATCTTAAATCTTTTGTTTTGTATCCATGTTCGTGATCGAGATTAGATAAGCAAGACATCCATTGTTTAAGTATGTGGTTGCTTTTAACAAAGATATGATTCTTATTGACTTTGGGGATTTATCACCATGAATGGTTAATTTCCTTCCCGAAGGGGTTCGAATTTCTACGACCTTCTTATCACATAAGAAATGCACTTGGTTAGAATCTAACCAATCCATTCCCAAGACCACATCAAACCCAGCTAGTGTCATCGGTAACATTCAAACAGGTATGACATGTCCCAATAAGCTTATGTGACAGTCATTTAAGGAGTTAGAGATTTTGATAATCTCACCACTAGTGGTCTCCATTCATAAGGTTGTGCTAACTTAGCTAGGGGTATTTTTAGTAAATTACAAGATTATGGTTGATAAAACCTTTGTTTGCACCGAAATCAAATAATACCCTGGTATAAGTTTGATTGACAGGAAATATACAAGTGATAGTATACAGTAATTTTGTCGCCTTTTCAGCACTCGCCTATTAGATTTGGTACTGCTAGTACTAGAACCTTTAATGCTGCCAAATTTTAGTTTAGAACAGTCAGTCTTGATGTGTCTTCTCTCTCCATAATAAAAGCGTTTTCCATTCTTCCTAAACCATTCTTCCACCTTATGCGTAGGAATCTTGGAATGCTCACAAAATAAATTGCTTTCCATTTTACAATTTCCTAAGTGTCGCTTCCTGCACGTTCTACACTCAGGAATGGTTTGATTGCCTTCGTTTCTCTTATCAAGTTTATTCTTCTTAAACTCTTGTTCTCCTTGTTTCACAATTTCATGTTTCTTATTCTAGTGTTGAGTCCTGATTAATCCATCCATCATCATAGTAGGTAACTCGATAGCAACATCTATCGAGGTAGGTCTAGCTGCTTTCATGGTGTCTCGGATCTCACTCGCCAATCACCAGATATACCTATTAATTATAGCTTCTTCAAGTGTTACTAGATAAGGGATGAAACAGGAATACTTAAAGAATTTAGTATTATATTCTTCAACTTTGTTCCTTCCATCATCAAGTCTACGAATTGTCTTCAATCTGCTCCCGTTCATTTTAACAATACTTCCTTAGTATTGATCTCTCTTCGAACATTTACCAAATTCTACAACCGCTTCCTTTTTCTATAACCATCACAGTGCAGACACTGCTCCTTCATTTCCAGAAAATTCAACTGGCTTACAGGCCTGGAAGGTTCTATAGCTACATCCTTCTCGTTAAGTCTTTATCCTTTTACTTACCTTAGGTTTCCTTTTATTAGTACTATTTGTAAGATTTAGTTTCTTATCTTTTCAATCTAGAAAAAGTTTAATCTTCACCATGTCGTTTCTGTTCTAAGGCCTCTATGACTTTTTGGTATTGCATATGCAATCCCTTGGTTAATCATGCTCTGGATTAAATCGGGTGTTTTTTGGTTATTAAGATCATTTTTTTGTGGATGTTCATCGATGATCCACCTGTTCTTTTAGACATACTATATTGCAACAAATAGATGTTTGATAAGGGGTTCATATAATACGTAAAGAGATGAAATCTTTTATTTAAAATTCATGATACAGAAGAAATGAACATTTATTACAAACTACATATAATTTCCTAAAATTTAAAGGAAAACTTCATCATCTCCTTAATCATTCATCATCTTATCTCTAATTCGTCTTATGACATTCCCCCAGGAAGATACATACTCTCCCATATGTTTTAGTCTCCTACCGTTTGATACTATTGGCTCTTATCCCTTCGTTTTTGTTCTTTAATTCCTCATTCACTTAAAGGGCATGATCTAATAACATTCTTCTTTTTCAACCTAACACAAAACATATATAAAGTAAATATGATGCTTTGTAATATCTATTTCAACAGTAAGAATTTTGTTTTGTTACCTAATTACTCAATTTCAAATTATATGGCACACGAGTCACAATCGGTCCAATAAGATCGAGCCTTTTAGCAATCTTACAAGTCTTGTCAACAAACATATTTGGCCACCAACCGGCCCCAATAGGAGGTTAGCCCATCATTAATAAAAAAGTTCATTGCTCGGACCTTTTCTTTAATATGCTGAATACAGTTTGGGGGAGTGCAATATATCAAATTGAAAGAATCAAGCTCTAGCCTTGCCGGTGATGCTTTTTCATCTAGATCAAGTATTAATGGATGGACCATTCTCTCCATCATAGGTGTCTGGGCAATAATAAATTTTGATCTTTGTAAGTTTAGTTTCTTCAGGGCGTTACTTATTATCAGTTCAGCCTAGCCAACATAAACATCATGCTTATCTGATGTATACTGAATGTTGACCCCACCATGGGCGGACCTATGTAAAGCCGAGGGGTAGCCTCTGCTACCCCTCAACTTTTTACGGATAGTGTAAAGAGAAAAAAATATGGTTTTATGTAAAATAAAAAATAAAAATTAAGGTTTTACGTTACCCCTGAGAAAATATTACGTTACCCCTAATTTTTTTTAACTCAACACTTCATAGAAAGTTTTAAAGTTTATAAAACATGTAACGCATTAAACAAAAACCATCCATCGAAGATAAAACTAATTAGCCTAAATAATCATAACCCAATCAAGGATAAAACTTAAAATAAACTAAAATTAAACAAAAGCCATCCATCGCCCCATAACCCCATCGACCCTTCATCCCTTCACACAGGCTACAGCAGTCAGCCACCATCCACCCACACCGCCGATCACCCCACGTCCCCACTGCCGACCGCCAAGCTAACCACCACCAAACTGCCGCCTGCTACGGCGACCGTTGCCACCACCTACATGTGATATTTCATCAATTCACCGCCCACTTCAAGCTAACATTTCTAGTTTTTTTCTCTATTACAATGTGAAATTAAAGATTTAGGGTTTATGTTGTTTAATTTCTAATATTTAAGTGTTATTTGTTATAAAAATTAATGATTATTTGGTTTAATTTCTATATTTAGGGTTTATGCGATTTGGTATATGAAGTAGGGATTTGAAAGATGAATTAGAGGTTTGATATTGAAATTAGGTATTTGAATTATATTATTTCTAAATGAAATTTATAATCTTATTTAGTTATTTGTTATAGAATTAGGGATTTGAAATATGAACAAACAAGTATTTATTGAAAAAAAAAATTCATAAGAAAAATTCAAAAGTATGATATTGGTTCTAATAATAATTATGATATTGGATCAACAACTTCTTTGAATTCAATTCCTTCGAGTTCAATCTTCCAGTTCAATTCCCTCGACCTCAAATGGATTTGATTTGAATAATCTTCCTTCAAATCCCTTTATTAATATAAATGTACGGTAAAAAAAATTTACGTTACCCCTGAACTTTACTTCTAGATCCGCCACTGGACCCCACCATCAAAGCAACATTTTAAAATGGTTTTGGCATCGTTACCCACTACTTCATGACCAAGGGTCATGTAGGACCCGTATGACAGGGCAGATACCTTCAAACGGAGTTGCAAAGGTAACGATACTCCATGAAATTCTACCAAAATAACAATGAAGCATAAATCATAGAAATCAAATAATATCTGCAAATAGCGAGCCATTGAGAAACTCCAACTCATTCACACAAACATATACAGTCAAATCACCCCTGCTTTACAAAGTAACAAGAGGTATGTTTTGGTTTTTATTGACGATTATACGTGAAAATTTTGGATTTACATCTTGTGAAACAAATGTGAAATCTTTGAGTACATAAAGCATTTTAAAGCTCAATTAGAAAATGAAAAATGGAAAAAATAAAGTGCTTAAGATGTAATAAAGGGGGTGAGTTTACATATCAGCCATTCAAAGAACTATGTGAAATGTCAGGGATTACAAGGCAATTGACCGCAACCTATACCCCACAACAAAATAGGGTTGCCGAACATTAGAATCGTACACTCATGAACATGGTTAAATGGTTACTGGTTGAGAAATCAATGCCCAGGTATTTCTGGTCAGACTAGACATGTTATGTATTGAATTGATGCATCAGTAGAAGCCTAGTGACAAGGTGCCAGAGAAGTAGTGGTCTGGAATAAAGCCTAATATTGAATACTTTAGAGATTTTGGTTGTATTGGTTATGTCCATATACCAACACAACTGAGAACTAAACAGGATGATAAGACCCATAAGTGTATTCTTTTCGGTGTGAGCACAAAATTAAAGGTCTATCGGTTATATGACTTAAAGGAAAAGAATATAGAATTAGTAGAGATGTAGCATTTGATAAAGAAGAATGGGACTAGAAAATGAAAAAGGCTGGCATGGAAGAAATTATAATAGAACAAAAAGAGCCTGACAACATAGTTCTAGATGATGGGGGCACGAAAGAAGAAAATTCCCCAATAACAAGTTTAATATCCATTTCCTAAGATCAAGCCAGTTTAGTCCCTAGTTACCCATTAGGATAGTAGTTGAAGGAATCATCGCTAGGAATTAAAATTGGCGCTTTTCACATTCCTAAATTCGCATGGTCTAGAGCTTAACTATAGTTATCACTCACTCAATTAATACATGAATGATTCAACGAAAACAGACATTGCATTCTTATCCATTAGTACTTCGAGACCTCTACCTATTTTTTAATAAGCACTCTTATTCTTTTAGGTTAAAGCCTAAATACTACAATAAGTATCGAATTCACGAAAACATATGACTCTCACACCAACCTGTCACACCCTGGGTTTAGGTCACCCCAGGCCGTGTGAACTAATCGATATCGTTTGATTATTTTATTTAGAAAATCATTTTCAATGGTTTACTTGTAGCGGAATTTCATCTGTAAACAATATTGAATATTGTTTTATAAGTCGAATCAAATTTCTAAACTAAATAATACTTTGGTTCATAATATCATTTTACAAAGATCATATTTGTATTTACAAGGCACATGATTTCAAAACTATAAAGAGTCCATCTCTACTTCAAGCTTGCATAACTCAGATATTGACATTAGATTCACCCACAAAGTTTAATTATGACATGATCTAAGTCACATTCAATCATTCTTTACCTGTAAAAGGTTTAAAATTTAATAAAAGCGATATGTTGGTGAATAACATTAATGAGACCCAAATCATTTTCGTAATCAAGCATGAGCATATTAATTTAAGATTAACCATGATAGTTTCATAGGATGAATTATACATTAAGATCTTTCGTTGTACACCGGTAATTGTTTATTATAAGGTTACTCGTGGGACCGTTAATCCCTAAGGAGTTGTAATCCTTTATGCAATAAACAATTACCAGGCATGCTTACGCACAATACCTCTTTTAGGGTCCTACCCATCACATATGAATTTTATTGATCGGGCCACACGTACAATCTTAGTCCAATGCTTGTTTTGCATTTCACGAACATGCGTTAATGAATAAACTATAACTCATCTTGGTTTTCAAGATAATGGTAAATCTCAAGGATTCAAAAGTTTCATTTTAAAAAACACATGTTTTCAACTCCAAAGTCAAGTTGAGCCTTATCTAAGTTTTATGGTTAGTGTTTATAAGCAGCATTTCAGCTATTCCCTAAGCTGGAATCGTCTACTAAAAACTTCAATTATCTTTGAATTTTTTAGAGATGTTGGGTTGAGAAACGAGTCGAGGAGGAGGATGGCATGCAAATCGAGGTTAAGTGTGTATTTATGATGGTGTAAAAGTATGAAAAGTGAGATGAGAACTCTCCCTTGTATACGTGAGTTCGGCTAGTCGGTGCGGCCCGTATTGTGAGGACGGGGCGACCCTTGTCATGAGGACGGGGTGCCCGACATTGTGAGGACGGTGTGGCCCGCGTCGTGAGGACAGTGCGGCCTACATCGTGCGGAAGGTGCGCCCTGTGTCGTGCTGTCGAGGCGCCTCGCATCGAGTGTGTTTCTTCAGGTGTGTGGGTAACAATAATAAATTTTGATCTTTTCAAGTTTAGTTTCTTCAAGGCGTTGCCTATTATCAGTTCAGCCCGGTCAACATAAACATCGTACTTCTCCAATGAATCCAGAAAGTTGAACCCACCATCAAAGCAACATTTTAAAACAGCTTTGGCGTTGTTACCCACTACTTTATGACTAGGGGTCATGCAAGACCCATATGAAAGGGCGGAGACCTTCAAACAAGAGTTGCCAAGGTAACGGTACTCCATGAAATTCTACCAAAATAACAATGAAGCATAAATCACAAAAATTGAATAACAGAAAAAAGAAAACATAAAAGAAAATTAAAAGACAATTGCACTGCATTATTCAAAAAAGTGTTACACAAGTTAACTTAATTAGTTCACCACAGGTTCAAAACGAAAAAAGACAAGATATTGACTGTCATTTAACTCAGTATTTTTACAATAATTAATTTGTAAAAGAACATCCAAATCAACAACACATATGCTATTTTTCACTTTGCATTTTGTCTAACAGCTGGGCAACAAATAACTTGATTCACCATAAGCTCAGAATAAGAGATTTTACAGAGTTTCTCATTGTTCTTGCTATCTTATACATGCAATTACAACAATTGATTCGTAAAAGAACATCAAATCAACAATGCATCATTTCGTCTAACAATAGTTAGGTTGAATCACCACAAGCTTAGAAAGGCACAAATATAAGATATAGTTTCCCAGTGTAGGAGACATCAAACTAATAGTATACGGAACTACTCAGATAATAACATATGTGTATTATGTTCCTGAACTTACATCCAACCTTATTAGTATAGTGCAACTACAAGACAAGAGTGTTACCTTTATCATCAAAGAAGGTGCATGTAAAGCTTATTATCCAAAAAATGGACTGTAATGATTAAGACCAAATGTTTCCCATTTATGGCTCCATCAAGCGGATCTCAACCAGCCCCTTACATATAAGTAAAGACCGTGATACATAAAAATGCACAAAAAATTTTCTCATGTGAACCACAAGGCTCTTAGAACTATGCAATACAAGAAGATGGTGAAAGGGTTGCCAAATGTTGTTTAAAATATCAAGGTGTGTGAAATATATGCTATAGGTAAACAACAGAGAGATCCAATAACAAAGAGCAGTAAATGGAGAGCCATTGAGAAACTCCAACTCATTCACACAAACATATACATTCTAATCACCCCTGCTTCACAAGGCAATTTTGGATTTATATCTTGTCAAATTTTGGATTTATATCTTGTCAAATTTTGTATTTACATCTTGTCAAACAAAAGTGAAACCTTTGAGTACTTTAAGCGTTTTAAAGCTCAATTAGAAAATGAAAAAGGGAGAAAATATAACACCCAGATATTTTAAGAGGTTGTGAAAAAGAGGAATAAAAGTGGAAATGCCATTTAACCCAAAGATGAGGGGTGAAAAGTGCTAAAAGTACAAAAACTATAATAATTTAGTACAAAAGGTGGCATGGCCGCCCATGTTGCCTGCATCCTTCATCCTCATTCGACATTCTAGAGAGAGAAAGAATAGAAATCTCTTGGATTCTTGAAGAAGAAGAAGAAGAATTCGAGTTCAAAGTAAGAATTCTTTGTTTTGAGTTGTTTTTAGTCAGCATATGCCTCGATTATATGCTTATGTGTGTTTATATGTGTTCGAATGTGTGTTTGTATGTGTTCGAATGTGTGTTTGGTGGGTTTCTAGGTGTTAGAATCATCTGAGAAGCTCAAGTGAAGAGTTTAAACTTGAGAGCAACAAAGGTGAGTTCTAGACCCCTTGTTTTTACTTGTTTTATAAATTATTAGGGCTGAAAATGTATGTAAAACCATTTTACAAAAGTTATTTGAATACTCATAGGTATCCATGCATGTATGTTGATGTTTTATGGTTGTTATGTGTTAGTTCATGGTTAAAATAGTAGGATTAAACTTGGACTAGGTGAATATGATGTTTGGGACTGGAAACAACATAGAAACATGCTAAATAGGTTGTCCATATGCCTAAATAAAGCCCAACCACCTAAATTTTTGCCTTAGAAAGTTTCTAAGACAGGTCAAACGTTCAAACAGGGCCCAACCGCCCAAACAGTGCCCCAGCTGCCTAGAAAATGCCTTAGAATTTCTAAGTGATCGCTCATGCACCTAAATAGTAGCCCATGCGTCTAAGACTTAGTCCCAGATGCCCAAGTATACTCCAAACGCCTAAATAGTACCCATGCGCCTGAAATGGTTCAGACGTCTAAGTGTTGAAACGCCCAAATAGTGCCCGTGCGCCTGAACAGGCCTCATGCGCCTGCATAGTGCTCATACGCCTATAACACTTAGAACATTTTTTGAAATTTTGAGAAAAACAGAATCATTAGAGTTTGACCCAAGTTTGACTATAGGGTTTTTAATTGCTATTATATTGCATTATTATAGTTATTCCTATGGTCATAGTAATTATTATTGGGTGACTTATGTGGTGTGCTTATGATCATAAATACAAGTATTATCTTTAACAAAGAGAAAGATTAATGATAAAGAAAAGTGGAACATAATTAAAATGCTAAAAGTCTTGCAAGCATATAGGAGGTGCACGACCATATTGTCGTTAGCTCAACTGTGATATGGGTTAGCTACCCCAAAGGATGCACACAAGGTCAATCAATTGAGATTGGTGGACCTTTGTAGCATACCCTAGGTGACTTGGTCAGCCTTGTGAACAGAGATCATAGTCTATTGATAGACCAGAGGCCCAGCACCAGTTTCCTCATGCATATAGTTTAGGGTATTGCTCATTGGTCCACATAGACAGTGAAAGATAAAGCTAAAGAATACAAAATGAACAAAGGTATATAGTAAAGAAAGAAAGCATTACCTTGTTGTATAGTTGATGCGTGCTCACGTACAAGAGTAAGGAAAGTATTTTTACAAAAAGAGTACTTTCATATATATACATTACACAATGTATTTTAATACTTTCAAAACTAGAACTCACTCAGCAACACTGACTTTTATATATTTTCAGTTGGCAGGTAATTGTTGCTGAGGATGGCACGAGGGTGAAGCTACTCGACGGGAAAAGACTGACATCCATTCCTATGATATGATATTGTTGTTTTGTAATGCAATTAAACAATCTTTTGTAACTTAACCCTCATTGTATTATGCAACAATAGTATCTATTAATAATAGAGAATGGATTTTGCTAACATAATTCCGCTATTTATTTTATGAAATCTATATTAATACGTATCTATGATGCGATGAATGACCAACCGTGAGGTGCCCGGCAATGGGGCCTTACACGTTGGTATCAGAGCCATTATTTGAGTGAATTAGGTAAAATATTTTCAAAAATCTAAACTTAAACTGAAAATGGGACGAATGGAAGGATGTCAGCCCGAGTAGCTACGTGCCATCAGGTATGTCTTTTATAAATTCTAACCGGTATTATATGCGTGTGCTATTTGACTTATGTGCTCTTAGTAGATTTAGATACTAATATAGTCAGGACAGGAAATGCTTGGGTTGTGAAGAGTAAAATAAGTGGCTAATCACAATCGACCACTATAATTAGGGACTTACTATACTTAACACAAACTGAGCCATTGCCTTAAATGACCATGTTAATGTTTGAATCTTATAGCGTTTAGGAAATGGCTGGACGAAAATCTTCCAAGGCTCCTAGAGGCAGGGGTTGTCCATGTGTGACTAGGAGTAGTGCTAAGGCTCCTGAGATGACCCATGAGAACCCTGAGGTGATCTGAGGCTCCTTAGCACTACTGAGGTACTAGGAGTCTGCATGCCTGAGGTTCATGGCCTGAGATGACCCAGGAGGATCGAGAGGGAGTTCCTGCAACTTGAGGCGGGAACCATGACCCACCAGCAGTACACCACCAAATTTAATGAAATGGCGAGGCTGGTGCCGGATCAGGTGATGCCGGTGTCAAGGAAGATTAAGAGGTACATCCAGGGTCTGTCGGATGATATTCGCAGGCATATGAACTGGAGGAGACAGTGGTGGAGGTGAAAAGGACGAGTGATGGAGATAAGAACTAGAATGGGAAGAGGTTTCGATGCGATGGTTTTGCTCCAAGCAACAAGAAGGTGAAAGTGGATGACCGTAGGGTGTCGTCAAGCTCAGGGCAGAGAAAGTGTGGTAAATATGGAATGGAGCATACTGGTGAGTGTAGGCTGGGGTTGAATGTATGCTTCAGGTGTGGTAAGCCTGGCCACATCGCCAGAGACTGTAGGGTGCTGAAGTGTCATAACTGTGGTGAGGAGGGCCACGCGAGTAAGGACTGCAAGAAGCCGAGGGCGGAGAGCTCTGGGGCGAAGAAGAAGCCGGAAGAAGGAGGACAGAGGGAGAGTGCTAGAGCTTACACCATGACCAAGGAGGAGGCCAGAGTGGATCCCGATGTCGTGTCAGGTATGTTTCTAGTAAATCAAACTTGTACCTTTGTATTATTTGATTTTGGTGCTAGTAGGAGTTTTATTTCTACTACGTTTTGTGCTAAGTTGTCTGCTAGTAGTAGAAGCATTAGTGAGCCATTCGATGTAGAAACTGTTGTTGGTAAGTCCACTAGAATTACCGACATGATAGAGGAGTGTGCCATAGAACTAGAAGGTCATAGGTTTTCTGCCAATCTACATGTGATGCCCCTATGTGGATTTGATATAGTACTAGGGATGGACTAGTTAGCAACCTATGAAGCAAACATCATCTGTCATAAGAAGATGATTCAACTAGTTGCGCCCGATGAAAGTTTGTTGACGGTTTATGGAGATCGCGTTACTACAATCCCGAAGGTGATTTCGATGGCGGTGGCGGGGAAGTACATGAGACGTAGATGTAGTGCCTATCTGGCCTACGTAAAAGATGTGGATGCATCGGTACCACAATTACCTGATGTACCCGTGATGTGTGACTTTTCGGACGTATTCCTGGAAGATTTACCCGGCGTGCCACCGGATCGCGAAATTGAGTTTCAAATTGATTTGATACCCGGTGCTCAACCTGTTGCCAAAGCACCGTATCGATTAGCTTCGACTGAGATGAAGGAACTCATGGGCCAATTGCAGGAGTTAATGGATAAGGGAATCATTCGACCGAGTATCTCTCCATGGGGTGCTCTGGTCCTGTTCGTGAAAAAGAAAGACGGTAGTATGCGAATGTGCATCGACTACCGAGAGCTGAACAAGTTGACGGTGAAGAATCGGTATCCGTTACCAAGGATTAATGACTTGTTTGATTAGCTCCAAGGTGCCAGTTGGTTTTCGAGGATAGATCTTCGATCTGGATACCATCAATTGAAGGTAAAAGAACAAGACATTCCTAAGACAACTTTTCATACGCGTTATGGACACTATGAGTTTCTCATTATGTCTTTCGGTTTAACTAACACGCTAATGATGAACCGAGTGTGTTGGCCGATCTTAGATAAACCAGTGATAGTATTTATTGATGATATCCTGATTTATTCTAAGAGTGAGGAAGAACATGCCGACCACATACGCGAGGTATTAGAGACACTTAGGAGAGAGAAATTGTATGCCAAATTCTCCAAGTGTGCTTTTTGGTTGCACGAGGTTCAATTTTTGGGTTATGTCGTTAATGCTGAAGGAATCATGGTGGACTCGGCAAAGGTTAAGGCGGTGATGCAATGGAAGTCTCCAAAGACGCCATACGAGATCCGTAGTTTCTTGGGCTTGGCGGGCTACTATAGAAGGTTCATTCAAGACTTCTCCTCCATGATAGCCTCACCTTTGACCAAATTGACTTGGAAGGATGTGAAGTTCGTGTGGGGTCGAGAGCAGGAGTGTGCTTTTGAGGAGTTGAAGATGAGATTAACTCAAGCTCCTGTCTTGACATTACCCGAAGGGAGTGAGGACTTAGTGGTGTATTCGGATGCATCTTATTTGGGACTAGGTTACGTGTTAATGCAACGTGGAAGGGTGATAGCCTACGCATCCTGATAGTTGAAGACCCACGAAGTCAATTACCCTACACACGATTTGGAGTTAGCAGCTATGGTTTTCGCGTTGAAGATTTAGAGGCACTACCTATGTGGTACAAAATGCACGATCTTCACCGACCACAAGAGCTTAAAGTACTTCTTTGAGCAGAAGGATCTCAACATGAGACAGAGAAGGTGGTTAGAGCTCATCAAAGATTATGACTATAAGATCCACTACCATCCGGGCAAGGCCAATATGGTGGCCGATGCCCTGAGCCGCAAAGAGAGACCCGATCCTATTCGGGTGAAGGCATATCAGTTAGTCATGACCTTGGACGTGATGACTCAATTGAAAGAATTCCAGGATGAGGCGTTGAAAGAAGATCGCCTCAACTCTGAACGCATGAGAGGTCTAGTCACGGAACTGGGAGAAAACACCCACGAGGTTAGAACCCGCTTTGGATGAATGTGGATCCCTCGTTATAGAGATTTGCGAGGGTGAGTCATGGATGAAGTTCACAAGACTCGATACTCTATTCATCCCGGTGCCACCAAGATGTATCAAGACATGAAGAAAGACTACTGGTGGCCGGGTATGAAACGTGACATGGTGGAGTATATGAGTAAGTGCCTTACTTGCTTGCAAGTGAAGGCAGAGCATCAGAAGCCCTAAGGGAAGATCCAACCTTTGGATGTACCCGAGTGGAAGTTGGAACATATCACCATGGACTTTATTACAAAATTACCACGTACCCCGAGAGGGTATGGTACCATATGGGTGATAGTAGATCGCTTGACCAAGAGTGCTCACTTCCTACCTATCCGCGAGACGTATTCATCCGAAAGACTGCCAGATCTGTTCATCAAGGAGATTGTAGCTCGTCATGGTGTACCGGTGTTGATTGTGTTGGATCGTGACACCCAATTCACATTGAAGTTTTGGAAGAGATTCCATGACGCGATGGGGAGAAGGCTACACATTAGCATAACTTGTCATCCCCAGACAGATGGTCAGTCTGAGAGGACGATTCAGACGCTCGAGGATATGCTTCGAGCGTGTGTGATCGATTTTTAAGGAAGTTGGGATGATCACTTGCCGTTAGTGGAATTCTCATATAATAATAGTTATCATGCTAGTATTGGCATGCCACCATATGAGATGCTATACGGTAGAAGATGTAGGACGCCCGTGTGTTAGGGAGACATAGGGCAGAAGGAGCTAGGAGGTGTCGAGGTGATCGAGGCTACGACTGAGAAGTTAGAAAAGATCAAGGCTTTCATGAAAGCGGTGAAAGATAGACAATAGTCGTATGCTGACAAAAGGCGTAGACTGATAGAATTCAAGGTTGGCGACCGAGTTATGTTGAAGGTCTCACCTTGGAAGGGGATCATCCGATTCAGGAAGCGAGGTAAACTAAGCCCGAGATATATAGGACCTTTCCGAATCGTCGCACGAGTAGGAGAGGTGGCCTATTGACTTGAATTGCCCAATGAGTTAAGTGGGATTCATCCCATATTCCATGTATCTCATCTGAGATAGTGCTTAGCTGATGAAGACATGGTTGTACCACTGGAGGATATCGAGGTGGATGCACGGCTCAATTATGTGGAGCAACCAGTAGCGATCATCGATCGAAAGGAGAAGAGGCTAAGGAATAAAGTGGTCGGGTTTTGGGGACGAAACCTCTTTAAGGGTGGTAGACTTGTAACACCCGGATATTTTAAGAGGTTGTGAAAAAGAGGAATAAAACTGGAAATGCCATTTAACCCAAAGATGAGGGGTTAAAAATGCCAAAAGTACAAAAACTATACTAAGTTTTTATAAAAGGTGGCATAGCCACCCATGTTGCCTGCATCCTTCATCCTCATTCGACATTCTAGAGAGAGAAAGAGTAGAAAGCTCTCAAATTCTTGAAGAAGAAGAAGAATAATTTAGGTTCAAGGTAAGAATTCTTTGTTTTGTGTTCGAATGTGTGTTTGGTGGGTTTCTAGGTGTTAGAATCATCTGAGCAGCTCAAGTGAAGAGTTTAAACTTGAGAGCAACAAAGGTGAGTTCTAGACCTCGTGTTTTTACTTGTTTTATAAATTCTTGGGGCTAAAAATGTATGTAACACTATTTTACAAAAGTTATTTGAATACTCGTAGGTATCCATGCATGTATGTTGATGTTTTATGGTTGTTATGTGTTAGTTCATGCTTAGAATAGTAGGATTAAACTTGGACCAGGTGAATATGATGTTTGGGACTGGAAACAACATAGAAACATGCTCAACAGGTTGTCCATACGCCTAAATAAGGCCCAACCACCTAAATTTCTGCCTTAGAAAGTTTCTAAGATAGTTCAAACGTCCAAACAAAGCCCAACCGCCCAACTGCCCAAACAGTGCCCCAACCGCCTAGAAAATGCCTTAGAATTTCTAAGTGATCGATCATGCGCCTGAACAGTAGCCCATGTGTCTAAGACTTAGTCCCAGACGCCCAAGTATAGTCCAAATGCCAAAATAGTACCCATGCGCGTGAAATGGTTCAGACGCCTAAGTGTTGAAACGCCTAAATAGTGCCCATGCGCCTGAACATGCCTCATGCGCCTGAACAGGCCTCATGCGCCTGCATAGTGCTCATTCTCCTAGAACACTTCGAACATTTTCTGAGATTTTGAGAAAAACAGAATCATTAAAGTTTGACCCAAGTTTGACTCTAAGGTTTTTAATTGCTATTATATTGCATTATTATAGTTGTTCCTATGATCATAGTAATTATTATTGGGTGACTTATGTGGTGTGCTTATGATCATAAATGCAAGTATTATCTTTAACAAAGAGAAAGATTAATGATAAATAAAAGTGGAACATAATTAAAATGCTAAAAGTCTTGCAAGCATATAGGAGGCGCACGACCATGTTATCGTTAGCTCAACTGTGATGCGGGTTAGCTACCCCAAAGGATGTACACAGGGTCAATCAATTGAGATTGGCGGACCTTTGCAGCATACACTAGGTGACTAAGCCAGCCTTGTGAACAGAGATCATAGTCTATTGATAGACCAGAGGACTAACAACAGTTTCCCCGCGCATATAGTTTAGGGTATTGCTCATTGGTCCACATAGACAGTGAAAGAGAAAGTTAAAGAGTACGAAATGAGCAAAGGTATATAGTAAAGAAAGAAAGCATTACCTTGTTGTATGGTTGATGCGTGCTCACGTACAAGAGTAAGGAAAGTATTTTTACAAAAAAAGTACTTTCATATAATACATTACACAATGTATTTTAATACTTTCAAAACTAGAACTCACTCAACAACTCTGACTTTTATACATTTTCAGTTGGCAGGTAATTGTTACTGAGGATGGCACAAGGGTGAAGCTACTCGGCAGGAAAAGACTGACATTCATTCCTATGATATGATATTGTTGTTTTGTAATGCAATTAAACAATCTTTTGTAACTTAACCCCCATTGTATTGCTTAACAACAATACCTATTAATAATAGAGAATGGCTTTTGCTAACGTAATTCCACTGTTTATTTTATGAAATCTATATTAATACGTATTCATGATGCGATAAATGACCAACTGTGAAGTGCCTGGGAACGGGGCCTTACAGAAAATAAAATGCTTAAGAAGTAATAAAGGGGGTGAATTTACATCTTATCCATTCAAAGAACTATGTGAAATGTCAAGGATTATAAGGCAATTGACCGCAACCTATATGATATGATCAAATGTATAGATCTGTGATGATATTAGTTAACAATTCAACAAAACACAAACAAAGTAATCAAATCAAAGCACAATATCAACAAAATTCATAGAGTTTATTGATAATAGCAAAGACAATTACAATTTGTGTAAGTAATAGATTCGTACATCTAACCTACACAAGTCTAAGCTATATATACTACCAATAAACAGAAAGGAACTAACTAATTACAAGACTAGTCCATATACTATGACAAAACATAAAAAAGACACATAAAGACAAAATGTTAATCTTTAAAGAAGTACTAACAATACTCCCCCTAAGATTGACATTGTCTTCTGTCTTCAAAATCTTCAGTCTTCAGTCTTTTTGTAGTCGTTTTCTTCTCTTGTCTTCTTATCTTCATCTGATCTTCAGTCTTTTATCTGTTCCATTCTTCTCAGCTTCATTCTTCATGCACATTTATCTTTAATCTTCAAAAAAATCTTCTGGCTCTTCTTTTACTTTGAACATCGGCTTTTTCTTGAATAAATCTTGCTACTTCAATGCATTAGCTATAGCTGATTTAAACTTACTTGCAAGAATTCCCTGTTCAGGTCTTGAATCATTTGTTTTAATCTCCATTTGGCTCATCCTTTCCAAAGTCTCTTTTGATAGTCTAGTAATATCGATATTGGCGTATAACTCAATAGGTTTTGAGCTTTCCTTCGAGTATACTTCCAATACACCTTTTCTCAAAATGCGCATGAACTTTATATCTTTTATGTCCTTTTTCACTATGTTGGCATAAGCAAGGGCTTTTCACAGAGAGATTCTTTCCATAGCTGCATTTATCACGTTTATGATGGAAAGAAAATATTGCTTGTCTTGCTCAGCGACATCAGGAGACACCTTCTCAAACTTTTGTATCGAGAGGAATGAAATGTAACTCAGATGAAGCAATTTGAGCTCAAATGCACCAAACAGAGTAATCATGTCCTCATCCCATTGTTCGAGATTACGGACCAATTTAAGCTCAAATGTCTCCATGTTGTAAAACCATCGAAGAATCGGTTTGGACTTTTGGGTGCCATCTATCACTTTTAAGTCCGGGGTTGTAACTTTTTCAAAATATTGGTCACAAAATTCAACCATGAAATGCTCTTCTTCAGTCTGTAACCCCTTCATCTTTTTGTTCTTCTTTAACATAGTGAAGTATTCCTTATCTTCCTGATCACATCGAGTTTGAAGGAAATTACTTGTTCTTGCTAATCCTCTTCTTAACAATTCAACAAACATATCACCTCGTTTGGAACCAGACAGATTAATCAGAGGTAGTTTGTTTAATTCTTTCAAATCCTGCACTGGAAGTTGAATTATGCTAGACTAAAAGTGATAGACATCACATACGACATTTACTCTTTTTATCAAAAATGCATCAAACACCTCATCATACTTCCATGTAATTATCTTGACTTGGTTTGTGAAATCTAGAGCAATCATTGCATTATCAAGTCAGCAACTGATTGTCCTTTTGTAAGACATTCCTGACCAAGTCACCCGTAGATCTGGCACTATCAAATATTTGAATCTGCTCAGTGGAAGCTTTATAAGCTTGTCTTTTTGAACCAGAGAACATCTTGATCAGCTCTTGTCTACTCTTATGAGCACTAGTCTTTTGTGCCATTTGTTTGATCTCTTAGGGTTTAGAATTCTTGTTCTCTTTGTAATATCAAGATATTGAGGATTATCTGTGTCTAGAATAATCATTTTGTTTGATTGCTTCTCAGTTTGCTGAAAGCTTTTAACAAAATTCCTCAGTGAGACAGATTGAAGCCTTTTTAATCTCTTCCATGGATAATTTCGAGCCTACAACCAAGACCTTAAAGCTGGAATACTCATTTCTTCTGGGTTTGGGTGGTGCAGCTCTGATCTGGGCACTTCCTCTATGTTCGTGCTCTCCTGAGCTCGATTCCACTCGCCATGTTCCATAACAATCTCATTTGTATCGATTGGGGCAACTGACTCAGCAGCTATACACTTCTCATATTCATCATTGAATTGAGAAACTGCCAACCCATCCAAAAGTACACGATTGTATTTCATCCTCACAATATACTCATATCTATCTTCAAAATCTTGAGGAATTTCACCATGTTCATGAATTGGCTCAAGTGGAGAGAAAGTTGTTTCAAATTGAACTTCATCAATATCTTCATCATCTAGTACCTCATCGTACCAGTCATCACTATATTCTTCTTCAATATGTTCTAAAGCACCAATTTTCTCTTGGATATGTTGCTCTTGTTCTTCAAGCATCTCTTCCTCAACAACTTTTTCAATCCTTTGCAATTTAGTAGAAGATTCAGGTAGAACTATATCTTCTATATCATCTAGTTTTCTCTTCCCTTTCTCCATCTCAGAAATCTTTTCGACATCAATTGGAATCATTTTAGAAACAACCACGATATCTGGAGAAATAGGCTTTTAAGATTCCTCTTTAAGCTCAGGCATATGAAGACTTTGATAAGGCTTTTGGAAAGTCTTCTGAGCTGGTTGAAACCTTTGATTGCCAAAACTTGATTAAGCATTTCCTCCATTATTCCTTGGAGCTTTGCATTATCTGGAGAAATGTCCATAACTGTTGCAGTTAAAACACCTTGACTTTGACTTGTCAAAACCAACAGTCTTGTTAGCACTAGGCTTGTACTTCCTATTGACATATGAGTGTTTTTGTGTTCTATAGGCAATCATCACCATCTGCCAATTTAAGTCTACTTCTTCAACATCTTCCGGATCCATCTCGAACAAATCCTACAAAACAAGATCTAACTGAGTTAAATGGCTACCTTGATATGCTTGCAAACTAGCCATGAATGCAGTGAAAGCAGTTTTAGACTCTTCATCCTCTAATAGAATGTTTATAACATCTTTAACTTTGCTATATTTAGCAGAGTTAGTTGATGGAGTCTCTGTTTGAACATTTGAACTTTGAGATTTAGGAGGAGATTGAGGATCAGACTGAGTTGTATAAGCAGGAGCACTAGTGAATGATGAATCAGGGAAGAATCCTACTCCAACAAATAAGTCTCCCTCTTCTTCTGGAACATTCTCACTCTTTGCCATGAATGCATTTTCAACATAATTTGCAGGAGATGCAACAAACTAATACTGTGACATTGATGCTGCTCTATCATTGTTCCTTGAGCTTTCATCAATTTCAACAGACTCTATCTTGGCAATAAGCATATCTAAATCCATGGGGAACTTCTCAGTATGCTTTAGTAATGTTACTGTTTGTTTCCATGATGAGGGTAAAGCATTAAGTAGTTTGAGATTTAGATCTTCAACATCAGGCTTGATACCAGCTGTTAACATTTCAGTTATAAGCTGAACAAATCTGTTCATCATCTGATTTACTGTTTCACCAGACAAATGTTGAAACAGTTCTGATTGCCTTTTCAACTTTTGTTTTTGAGGTTTTGAATCTCTTTTCCTCTTTCATATATGGTCTTTAAGGCTTTGTACATGGTACGTCCAGTCTGATATCCATCAAGCCTTGCAAGAACTTCCAAAGGTAGTCCTTTACACATCAAGGAGTATGCTTTGATATCATTCTTGACCCTTTTCAAATCATCTCCTTGCTAACCATCTTCAGGGTAGGGTTCTTAAGAATCTTTAGTATATACAAAACCCCTATCAGGCCCATCAGTGGTTATTAGAATGTATGGTCCTTTTTCAATAGATTTCCATAGATCAGTGTCAATGGGATTCAAATGATGTTTTAATCTAAGTGACCAATTTTTGAAATCAGCTCTGTTTTTAAGTTTAGGAACTCTATTTTCTGAGTCTTCTGATTTAACCATCTTTATATTTTTGTTGATTTTTAAATTTTCTAATTTTTTTTAAATTTATAGATTTTAAAAACATTTCTAAGTATTAAGTGATGATGCGCCTGAACAGTATAGAAACGTCTCAACAGTTGAGAAACTTCTGAATTTGAACAAGAACCGTTTAAGGGATTGCCTTAGAAAATTTTCCAAAACCGCCTAAAGTAGAAACGCCTGAACAGTTGCAATACGTCTGAACAGTTGTCAGACGTCTAGGAGTTATAACCGCCCAAACAGTTCTGATGCGTCTCAACAGTTTATGATGCATCTGAAATTACTTGATCTCAAATAGTAGTAAAACTCCATAATAGTTGTAAACCGTCTAGCTGAAAGCCGCTTACACAGTGATAAACCGTCTGCATAGTGGTCAGACGTCTAAACACTTGGGCAATTTTCAATGATTTTCAACCCTCATGCGTCACATTCATCATGTTCTTATGAATGTAACGAACTCAATTTTTCTGAAATCAATCAAAACTTAATGAATTGGATTGAAATCTTCCAATTAAGTAGGTTTAATGCCGATTAACAATCTTCTTCCTTCAATTTCTTTGATTATCAACAACAAATCAGTGAATCTTCTCAAATTTCAGTTCGACAAAGATGAACACTTTTCGAACCAAATTTCGACTAATTCTCTGAAATTTGATGAATTTTACTGCTAATTGTGGTTCAATTCATGTTTATGATGATTAAACACAACTGAAAACCACAATATTTCAATTGAATTGCTAATCAATCACAGAATTAAGTGAAATTTGAGTTTTTACAGTTCGACAAAAACTCAATTCACTCAACCAACAGCTCTGATACCATTTGATAGGATCAAATGTATAGATCTGTGATGATATTAGTTAACAATTCAATGATACATAAACAAAGTAATCAAATCAAAGCACAATATCAACAAAATTCAAAGAGTTTATTGATAATAGCAAAGACAATTACAATGTGTGTAAGTAGTAGATTCGTAAAGACAAAATTCATAGAGTTTATTGATAATAGCAAAGCACAATACTACCAATAAACGGAAAGGAACTAACTAATTACAAGACTAGTCCCTATACTATGACAAAATATAAAAAAGACACATAAAGACAAAATGCTAATCTTTAAAGAAGTACTAACACTATACCCCATAACAAAATGGGGTTACCGAACATAGGAATCGTACACTCATGAACATGGTTAAATGGTTACTGGCTAAGAAATCAACGCCTAGGTTTTTCTGGCCAGAAGCAGCTAACTGGACATGTTATGTATTGAATTGATGCATAAGTAAAAGCCTAGATGATAAGGTGCCAGAGAAGTACTGGTCCGTAATAAAGCCTAATGTTGAATACTTTAGAGTTTTTGGTTGTATTGGCTATGTCTATATACCAACACAACTGAGAACTAAACGGATAATAAGATCTGTAAGTGTATTATTCTTGATGTGAGCATAAAATCAAAGGTCTATCAGTTATATGACTCAAAGGAAAAGAATACAGAATTAGTAGAGATGTGTAACGCCCGAAATCCTAGACAAATAAAAGAAAAGAAAAATAATAAGAAAAGAAAAGGGTAAGTATCTTGAAATAAAGGTAAAAGCACAAAAGTGGAGGGGGGCTTTGTGTACAAAGGTACAAAATTCAAATTATTATAATATATCACGGGCATAGCCGCCCATACTAGCCAATCCCATCTGCTTTTGTCGACCAAAATAGCAGAAGAAGAGAAGAAAACTGAAACCTTCATTTCTAGATAGAGAGGAGCTGTTCTTGGCTAGGTAAGTGTTTTGGTGTTTAATTTCTTGGTTTTTAGTTGGGTTCGACCATAAAATCGGAAGTATATGTCCTTATGTGTTCGGGTTTGTGTGTGTTGGTGTTGCTTGGGTTGTTTTAGGTGCTTGAATTTATGAACAAACAAGTTTGGGAGTGTGGTGCTTGTTTGCTACACAAGGTGAGTTCTAGACCCCGTAATCTTACATGTTTTAACACTTTTTAGGACTGAAAATGTATTAAAATGGTTTTAAATTTTCTATGTATGTATACCCGTATGTTTTATGCTTATATGATGATGATTTATGGTTTTTTTGAGATATTCTTGCTTAGAAAAGTTTTCATGAGCTTAGAATAAAAAAATATGATGATTGGGACTAAAAATGTGTTAGAAACATGCCAAATAGGTTAGTCATGTGCCTAAATAAGGCCCATGCGCCTAAAATTGTCTTAGAAAGTTCTAAGTAGGGTCATGTGCCCAAATAGGGTTCATGCACCCAAACAGTACCTCATGCGCCCAGATTATGCCTTAGAAATTTAAGTGTAAGTTCATGCGCCTGAACAGTAGTTCATACGCCAGAGTTTTGGCTGAAACGCGTAAGTATATGGTCATGCGCCCAAATAGTGCCCATGCGCCCAAGAGGCTCATGCGCCTAAGTGTTGAAACGGTTAAGTATGGGCTCATGCGCCCTCATATGAAACACACCAGTTTTTTTTATAAAATACTTTCACCAATTATATCAGAGTTTAGATCCCAGTTCACATCAAAATTTGTCACTCGGGGTGACATATCATTTTATAATATATAAAAAAACATTACAAGAAACATAAACGTTTTACAAACTTTTAATACAATAATTATTATATTAAGTATTAAACGAGAGTAGGGTTCCTTCGTCAGTCCAGTCTCGTCCGTGAAGCTTTAACCATTTATTGGTGCTTTTTCTGAAATCATTTAAAATATTTTTATTAGTTTTCGCTAAGTAAGTACACCTCTTTATTTCCAAAAACATATTTTTATTCATTGGAATTTAACATCCAAAATCTTTATTTCCTTAATCCTCTTCACTTCTTTCGAATTCAACACCCGAATTCCTTATGGGTTTATTTTTAACCCTTGAGGAGTATTAACTCGTCTCTTTATATATGTGGAGTTCAACACCCGAACTCCTTGGGATTTCAAAACATGAAATCCTTACATATATTTAACTCCCCTTTTTATATATATGTGGAGTTCAACACCCTAACCCCTTGAGATTTAAACACCCGAAATCCTTACACATATTTAACTCCTTTATAAAATATCAATACACATACTTGAACCCGTAATCATATAAATCATTTTCCCCATAATCATGTTTATCATAACAAATAAACATATATCACATGTATTTAAACGTGTTTCATCTTTATAGAATTCATACAAACTTATAATAAATAAACATATAATATGAACTTAAACATGTAAAATAACTCTATTTACGGGTCAGTGTACTTACCTCCTGATGTAACTAACTTGAATACAGAATACGACCCTCTAATAGTTGTATCCAAATCATCCAAAAACTTTTGTGATCTTTAGCTCAAAATCTCATACCAAACTCACAATAATATATATTTGTTTATCTTTTGAAACTCTCCATCTCACACTAAGAGAAGTCGTCAAACTTCAAAATATATATACGCACATAGCCGACTTGAATGTCTTCATCATGAAGACTTGAATTGTAATTGTTTATTATTATAATTTTACTTGGTCATTAAGTATACTTAATATAATATTATTTTCATATAAATATCCTTCTTCAAATACGAAGCTAAGGAATATATTATTATTATTATTATTATTATTATTATTATTATTATTATTATTATTATTATCCGCTCTTTTAAACGTCATACAACTAAATAGTCTTTTGATTTGAAACTTACTCGTATATCAATATTTGAAATATAAGTTTTAAATATTTTATTTTCATTTACAAAACGGGATGTTACAACTCTCCCCCACTTATTTAGGTTTCGTCCCCGAAACCTTTTTATACCTCGAATAATTCGGAATAAAACTTTCTCATTTCATCTTCGGCTTCCCATGTAGTGTCAGAACCACGCCGATGTTTCCATTGTACTTTCACTTGACTTATCTCTTTATTTCGTAGTTGCTTAACTTTACGATCAAGGATCGCCACTGGCTTTTCTATGTAGTTAAGCTTTTCATCAACTTCTATTTCATTTAACGACACATACGTCGTTTCATCAGCTAAGCATTTTCGTAAATATGACACATGAAACGTGTTATGGATTCCGTTTAATTCGTCAGGTAATTCCAAACGATACGCCACTTGCCCCACACGAGCAATAATTTTAAACGGACCAATAAACCGTGGACTTAACTTGCCACGTTTACGAAAACGAATCACACCTTTCCATGGAGAGACTTTTAACATAACATAATCTCCCACCTGAAATTCAATCGGGCGTCTTCGTTTATCAGCATACGACTTTTGTCGATCTTGAGCCGCTTTTAAATGCGCTCTAATTTGATCAATCTTTTCATTTGTCGCCTCCACTACTTCTTTATTAGCAAGTTCTCTTTGGCCAATTTCTCCCCAACATACAGGAGTGCGGCATTTTCTGCCATACAACATTTCGAACGGGGGCATTCCAATGCTCGAATGATAACTATTATTATAAGAGAACTCTGCTAGGGGCAAATATTTATCCCAACTACCACCAAAATCAATAATACATGCACGTAGCATATCTTCAAGAGTTTGAATCGTTCTCTCGCTTTGTCCATCGGTCTGGGGGTGATACGCTATGCTGATTAATAATTTGGTGCCCATTCCCTCTTGAAATTTCCTCCAGAATCTTGAGGTAAAACGTGTGTCTCTGTCAGATACAATAGACAATGGCACACCATGCCTTGACACTACCTTGTTAACATATACTTCTGCCATTCGTTCAGACGAATAGTTTTCACGTATGGGTATAAAGTGAGCACTTTTTGTCAGGCGGTCGACAATTACCCATATCGTGTCATATCCTTTTGCCGTTTTTGGAAGTTTCGTTACTAGATCCATTGTAATATGCTCCCACTTTCATAATGGAATTTCTAGTGGTTGCACTTTCCCGTATGGTTTCTGGTGCTCAGCTTTGACTTGTAAGCAAGTCAAGCACTTTTCAACATATTTAGCAATATCTCTTTTCATTCCAGGCCACCAATACTCTTTCTTTAAATCATTATACATCTTGGTTGCACCTGGATGAATTGAGTACTTCGACTTGTGCGCTTCATCAAGAATCATTGTTTTGACATTACAAATTTGAGGAATCCAAATTCGTCCAAAACGAACTTTAATTCCTTTATCATTTTCTTCAAAATATTGAATTTGACCAATAACTCTTTCACGCTTCAAATTTTCCTCCTTTAGTGCCTCCACTTGTGCAACTTTAACTTGATCAAACAAGTCGGAATTCACAATCAGTTTATATGACTTTACTTTAATTGGAGTGTAACTCTCCTTCCGGCTTAAAGCATCTGCAACAGCATTAGCTTTACCCGGATGATAAAGTATTTCACAGTCATAATCTTTGACCAGTTCTAACCACCGTCGTTGCCTCATATTCAATTCCTTTTGGTCAAAGAAATATTTTAGACTTTTATGATCAGTATAGATAGTGCACTTCGTTCCATACAAGTAATGCCTCCAGATTTTTAACGTAAATACAACCGCTGCCAATTCAAGATCATGGGCTGGGTAATTTGTTTCATGTGACTTCAATTGTCATGAAGCATAAGCTATTACCTTTCCTCTTTGCATAAGCACACAACCCAATCCAACACGTGAGGTATCAGAATAAACTACGAAATCTTCAGTTCCTTCTGGTAGTGTCAGAACAGGAGCTTTAGTTAACTTTTCTTTCAAAAGCTGGAACGCCTTTTCTTGTTCTGGATTCCATTCAAATTTGGAATTTTTCCGAGTTAGCTTCGTCAACGGGGAAGCTATTTTTGAGAAATCCTGAATAAAACACCGATAATAACCAGCTAAGCCCAGAAAACTTCTGACTTCAGTTGGGGTCTTAGGAGGTGACCATTTCATAATAGTCTCTATTTTGGAGGGATCCACCAAAATACCTTCCACATTAACCACATGACCTAAGAATTGGACTTCTCGATGCCAGAATGCACATTTAGAAAATTTTGCATATAACTTTTCTTTTCTTAGCACATTGAGAACCTCACAAAGATGCTGAGCATGATCTTCTTCAGTTCGTGAATAAATAAGAATATCATCGATAAAAACGATGACAGAACGATCAAGCATAGGTTTACATACTCGATTCATAAGGTCCATGAAACCGCTGGAGCATTTGTTAAACCAAATGGCATCACAACGAATTCATAGTGCCCATAACGAGTACGAAAAGCTGTCTTAGGTACATCTTCTTCTTGTACCTTAACTTGATGATAACCTGACCTTAAATCGATCTTTGAGAACCAGCTAGCGCCTTGTAGTTGGTAAAAAAGATCATCAATTCTAGGCAAAGGGTACCTATTCTTGATGGTCAGCTTATTCAATTCACGATAATCGATGCACATCCGCATGCTACCGTCCTTCTTTTTAACAAACAATATAGGCGCGCCCCAAGGTGAAACACTTAGGCGAATAAAACCCTTATCCAACAAATCTTGAAGTTGAGACATCAATTCCTTCATCTCGTTGGGTGCTAGTCGATACGGCGATTTAGCAACAGGTTTAGCTCCAGGAACTAAATCGATTTTGAATTCGATTTCCCTTGTTGTTGGAATACCTGGAAGCTCATCAGGAAAAACGTCCGGGAATTCTTTAACTACAGGGACTTCATCAAGTTTCCTTTCTTTTGTTTCTTTATCAGCCATGTAGGCTAGAAACGCTTGATGTCCATGTCGTATGTAACTGTTGGCTTTCGCCATTGAACATACAATTATGTTGCTTTTTCTTTCTCCATAAATCCAGATTTGTTCTCCCATTGGCGACATAAATTGAACAATCTTTCGATTGCAGAGTATCGACGCATGATGCTGGGACAACCAATCCATCCCAATAATCACATCAGATTCCCTTAACTCTATTGGAATTAAGTCGATATTGTATTCCTCTCCTTGAATATTTACTTTACAGTTTTGACATATTTCGGATACGATGAAACTTTTATCACTAGCAATGTCAACTTCTAACACATTTACTAGCTTACTTTTAACAAAAGAACTATGGCAGGCAAACTTTATAGATACAAAGGATCTACTAGCTCCAGAATTAAATAAAACATGTGCAGGAAGGAAGTTGACTAGAAAGGTACCTGTGACGACATCAGGTTCAACCTTTGCTTCTTCTGCGGTAATTTGAAAAGCCTGCCTCGTGGTTTTGGAGCTTCCAACTGTTTCATGTTCTCTAAGGCTCTCGATCCTTCCACAGTCCTGGTAACCCTTGTTCTCAGCTCTGGACAGTCATTCCTCATATGACCCGGCATATAGCAGTTATAACATAAGTTAACAGGGCTAACACACTGTGGTGCTGTATGCCCTGGTTTCCCACATTTATAACAAATTGGGTTCTTATAACGACACTCCCCAAGATGCCTCTTTCCATAGAATTGACAGTTACCGTACTCTTTGATAGAGCCTGAACTCTTTATTGGCTTTATAAATTTTACTTTCTTTGCAGATACTGCAGGGACCATAAATCAAACTTTCTCTTCCCGTCTCTTTCTTTCTGTCTCTTCAGTTCCATTTCTCGTTCGCGAGCCCAATTAAGAAGCTCCTCAAGACTTCCACACTTTGATAGAGAAATAAATTCTCTAATTTCTGTTTTAAGGATAAGATGGAACCGATTCATCCACATTTCTTCAGAAGTGAAAAGTGAAGGACAAAACTTCGCTTTATCATAGAAAATTCCAATAATTTTATCCACCGTCTCATTGTCTTGACGCATATGAAGAAGTTCTTCAGTGATACGATCAATTGCAACACGAGGACTGAATGTAACACCCGTAATTTCTTATTAAAGAAATTAAAAGAATGAAATAGAAAGAAAGGAGAAGGAAATAAAAAAGTCTGCTTTTGTGGAGGGGCCAAAAGTGCCAAATGGGCAAACTCCCTATTAACTTGATAGAAAAGGTGGTATGGCCTCCCACGTTGCCTGAGTATTCATTCATTTGATATTTTAGAGAGAGAAAGCAGCAGGAGCAGAAAACCATCGGGATTTTTGAAGAAGAACCTGAGAAATTCGAAGTTTTTGGGTAAGAAATCTCGAATTATGATGTTTAGGACGATTCTAGAACCATTTATGAGCTTATAAATGTAACTAGTGTGTTCGGGTTGCACTGTGTGTGTGTTTTAGGTGTATAAACGACTGAGACTTTCAAGGAAAGGACATCCAAAACCCGAAGGCAAATTAAGGTGAGTTCTAGACCCCTTTTTTACTGATTTTTAAACGTTTTGAGGCTGGAAATACATATATTTATGTTTTTATAAAATTTGGGTTGATACCCGTATGAAATGAACGTATGTATGATTATGTTTATGTTGGATTTATGCCTAGAATCATGTGTATATGTTTAGAACTAGGCATTTTGATGTTTGGGACTTAGATATCTGAACAGGTTACTAATACTACTGAAATCTGGACTTAGAATGAATAATTACAGGCTGATGAGTCCACCAGTGCTCATACGACCAACAGTGTGGTCGTATGACCAGGAGATATAATTTTCTAAGTGTTGATGAGTCTAACAGGACTCATACGACCAACAGTGTGGTCGTATGACCAAGTTATATTTCTAAGTGTTGGCCCAATAGGACTCATACGACCAACAGTGTGGTCGTATGACCAAGTGAGTTTTTCTAAGTGTTGAGTCCAACAGGACTCATACGACCAACAGTGGTCGTATGATCAGAACATATTTCCAAGTCCAGGGATGGTACGACCAATAGTGCTCATACGACCAACAGTGTGGTCGTATGACCAGATGATAAATTCTAAGTATAAGATGAAAAGCCCAGCAGTGCTCTTACGCCTAACAGGGGTCATACGGCCAGAGGGCTTATACGCCCAACAGGGCTCAAACGCCTAGGACACTTAGAATTTTTCAGAAATTTCCTGCAATACCGAAGTTCGAGGTTTTGACCAGGGCTGACTAGGGTTAACAAATGATGACGTTTCATGCATGTAATGATGATTATGGTTAACCCTTATTGTTACTGATATTATTATCAGTGTATTATTGTTAACAATATTATTAAAATATTGTTAAGTATGGTATGATGCTACGTATGATGATGAATGTATGATGATGAATGTATGATGATGAATGTATGATGAGTATGTATGATGAGTGTGTATGTTCCTTGTAATTGTGTATGCTTATCTTTCTAAACTTTACGAATAACGAGAATGAACTAATGAAGTATTATGTATCGTAAAGTGAAAGATAATGAAAGAGGAACATGATGACGAATGCATGTATTAACGAATGAACGAAAAGAAGAATGATGATGAATACATGCATTAATGAACGAACGAATTATGTCTTGCAAGCATTGAATAACGCGATTGGTCCTTCTATGTGATTGACCATGGTCATGGTACCTCTACCGCTTACCTCTAGTACCGTGGCATACGTTTTGTTGTTCATATGTTGACTTCGGCCCGGTAGCTAATAACGATCGGGGTGTAGCATATGGTATTGGTACAATTCACCTTTCAATGTGTGCAAGTAAGTATGAACGGGATTCCTGTCATTCGACCACAGTAATCATAGCCAAGTGCTATGAAGTGGGTAAAGCCTGACAGAATCCATACGAGAAGTTAAAGATAACGATGAATAACGAATGATGAAGATAATAACGAATATTATCTCTGTGTACGTATGATGTATGAACGCATGCACGAAAGGATACTTATAAATAAGTAAAAGTATGTTATATTATAAAACTAGAACTCACTCAGCAACGCTGACTTTTATGTGTTTTCCAGTTGGCAGGTAGTGTTGCTGAGGATGGCACGAGGCGGCTACTCAGCTCTTTTGGGATGGCATTCTTTTGTTAATGTTTTTGTATTGTAATGCAAACAAATGATATTTTGTAATGGGTGTTGTATTACTTTGCAAAAGCATTTATAGTAAATTCAAAGTTTCCGCTGCATGGTTTTTATTAAGTTATATTAAATGTATGTTTTATGGGTAATGACGACCAACTGTGAGGTGCCCGGGAACGGGGCCTTACAAGTTGGTATCAGAGCCAAAGTTTAAATGAAATGGGTAAAATTTTAAAATAAACCTAAACTTAAACTGAAAATGGGACAGAAATGAAGAGAATGCCATCTGAGTAGTTGCGTGCCATCAGGTATTTTCTTGAAAGTTAACCAGTGTTACGTGCGTATGTTATGTGTTTATGTGTACTGTTAGACTTAGATACTAATGTAGTCAGGACAGGTAATGCTCGAGGTATGAAGAGTAGAGTAAGTGGCTAATCACAACTGGCCACTGTAATTAGAGACTTACTATACTTGACATAAACTGAGCTATTTCCTTGAATGACCGTGTTGGTGTTTAAATCTTCCAGTGTGATAGAAGATGGTCGGTGGTAGATCATCTAAAGCTTCCCATGGTGGTGGACGTGGTGATGAACCGCGTAACACGCGAGGAAGACCTAGGAAAGAGAAAGTAGTTCGTGAGGAAAACGAGACTCCTCATCAGGAGGAAGCAGACGAAAGCGCGAATTTGAGAGCCTCGGTAAAAGAGGCAGTAGTTGAGGAAGTACATCAGGTCATGCAGACGATCTTACCGTCTGTAGTGACCGAGGTGATAAAAGGCAGTACGTAATGATGAGAGACAAGGAAGGAATCGGTCCTCGGGTAGACATCAACAAACAGAAGCAGAAACAGTATTATCCGGTGATGAAGAGGAAGAGGAAGAAGAACAGTTACGGGAGACAGCCCGGGGTTGTAACTATGGGGCATTCATGAGGTGCAAGCCCCCAACTTTTGATGGTTCTGGTACTGCTACTGATGCTCACCAATGGGTGATGGAAATGGAAGCTGTCCTCGATATTAGTGATTGCCAGGAGGACAAGAAGGTGAAGTTTGCTACCCACTCTTTTACAGGGTCGGCTTTATGCTGGTGGAAAAATATAGTCCAAGCTGAGGGTAGCAGGGCTATAGGGAAGATGAAGTGGGCTGAGTTAAAAAGGCTGGTGATCGAGGAATTCAGTCCTCGTCGGGAAATGGATAGAATTGAGAGAGAGTTCCTGCAGTTAGAGGCGGGGACAATGACCCACCAACAATATACCACCAAGTTTAACGAATTGGCGCTGTTGGTGCCGGAGCAGGTGACGCCGGTGTCTCGAAAGATCAACCGGTATATTCAGGGGCTGCCAGCTGAAATTCGTTGGCATTTGATTTCTGCCCGACCAAGCACTTTCAGGTCGGCAGTAGATTTGGCAGGAAGGTTATTCGATGAACGGGCTGCTTTGGTAAAGGCTGAGGGTAGCAAGAAAGGAAGTGGAGAGAAGAACTGGCAGGGGAAGAGATTTGGTCGGGGTGATACTTCAACAAACAACAAGAAGGCAAGGGTGGATGACCGCCGAGTGGTCATGTCTGGAGCTAGGGTGAGGAAGTGTGGTAAGTGTGGCAGGGAGCACTCAGGGGAGTGCAAATGGGGATCCAACCTCTGCTTTAAGTGTGGGAAGACAGGGCACATATCAAAAGATTGCCGGATGGGCAAGTGCTTTAACTGTGGAGAAAGTGGCCATATGAGCAGGGACTGTAAGAAGTCGAGGGCTGAGGCTTCAGGGGTAAAGAAGACGGGAAGTGAAGGTCCGAGAGCAAGCGCCAGGGCTTTCACTATGACGCAGGAAGAGGCTAGGACGGACCCCGATGTGGTGTCAGGTACGTTTCTAGTAAATCAGACTCTTGCTTCTGTGTTATTTGATTCTGGTGCTAGTAAGAGTTTCATTTCTGCTACCTTCTGTGCTAAATTGCCTGTTAGAAGTAAATGCCTCGATAAGTCCTTTGAAGTAGAAACCGCTATTGGTAAATCCACTAGGGTTACGGATGTGATAGAAGGTTGTGCCATAGAATTAGAGGGCCATAGGTTTGCTGCCGAATTACATGTGATGCCTCTAGGAGGATTTGATGTAGTGTTAGGGATGGACTGGTTAGCAACCTACGAAGCGAATATCGTGTGCCGAAAGAAGATGATTAGACTGACGGCGACCGACGGAAGTCCGGTGACAATATATGGCGATCAAGTTACGACGATTCCGAAGGTGATCTCGATGGCGGTGGCGGGAAAGTGTATGAGGCGCGGATGTAGCGCCTACTTATGTTATGTAAAGAATGTAGAGACGCCAACACCACAGCTATGCGATGTGCCAGTGGTGTGTGACTTTCCAGACGTGTTTCCCGAAGACTTATCGGGATTGCCACCTGACCGAGAGATCGAGTTCCAGATCGACCAGATACCGGGTGCCCAACCTGTCGCAAAAGCACCGTATCGCTTGGCTCCGACGGAGATGAAAGAGTTGATGGAACAGTTGCAGGAGCTGCTGGATAAGGGGTTTATCCGACCGAGTATCTCACCTTGGGGTGCTCCGGTTCTGTTCGTAAAGAAGAAGGACGGTAGCATGAGAATGTGTATCGACTACCGTGAATTGAACAAGTTGACAATAAAGAATCGGTATCCGTTACCGAGAATCGATGACTTGTTCGATCAGCTCCAGGGTGCCAGTTGGTTCTCGAGGATAGATCTTCGATCTGGCTACCATCAATTGAAGGTAAAGGAGCAGGACATTCCTAAAACAGCTTTTCGTACGCGTTATGGACACTATGAGTTTCTCGTTATGTCATTTGGTCTAACTAACGCGCCAGATGCTTTTATGGATTTGATGAACCGAGTGTGTCGGCCAATGTTAGATAAATCAATGATTGTGTTCATCGATGACATCCTGATTTATTCGAGGAGCGAAGAAGAGCATGCCGGTCACATTCGGGAAGTACTGGAAACGTTGAGAAGGGAGAAATTGTACGCCAAGTTCTCCAAGTGCGCCTTTTGGTTACGCGAGGTGCAATTTCTGGGTCACGTAGTGAATGCAGAAGGAATAATGGTGGACCCAGCAAAGGTTGAGGCCGTGATGCAATGGAAATCACCAAAGACGCCATCCGAGATTCGTAGCTTCTTGGGATTGGCGGGCTATTATAGAAGATTTATTCAAGACTTTTCAAAGATAGCCTCACCTTTGACAAAATTGACTCGTAAGGACGTGAAATTCGTGTGGGGTCGAGAACAGGAGACGGCTTTTGAGGAGTTGAAGGCAAGACTAACACAAGCTCCTGTCTTGACTTTGCCCGAGGGAAGTGAAGACTTAGTGGTCTATTCGGATGCATCCTATTCTGGGCTAGGTTGCGTATTGATGCAACGCGGAAAGGTCATAGCCTACGCATCTCGACAGCTGAAGACCCACGAAGTCAACTATCCCACACACGATCTAGAATTAGCCGCGGTGGTTTTCGCGTTGAAGATTTGGCGGCACTATCTGTACGGGACGAAGTGCACAATCTTCACTGACCACAAAAGCTTGAAGTACTTCTTCGAGCAGAAGGATCTAAACATGAGGCAGAGGTGGTGGTTGGAACTGATAAAAGATTATGATTGTGAGATCCATTACCACCCGGGCAAAGCCAATGTGGTGGCTGATGCCCTTAGTCGAAAAGAACGACCTGAACCGATTCGGGTGAAGGCTTATCAGCTGATCATGACCCCCGATGTAATGACACAGGTTAAGGAGTTTCAAGACGAGGCTTTGAAAGAAGATCGTCTTAACTCCGAAAGGATGAGAGGCCTAGTTACGGAATTAGGTGAGAACACTCTTGGTGTTAAGACCCGATTTGGGCGAATGTGGATTCCTCGATACGGGGATCTACGTGGAAGAATCATGGATGAGGCCCATAAGACCCGATACTCCATTCACCCCGGTGCTACCAAAATGTACCATGATATGAAGAAGGATTACTGGTGGCCAGGTATGAAACGCGACGTAGTGGAGTACGTAAGTAAGTGCCTGACTTGTTTACAAGTGAAGGCGGAACACCAGAAGCCCTACGGGAAGATCCAACCGTTGGATATACCCGAGTGGAAGTGGGAGCATATCACCATGGATTTCATCACGAAGTTACCACGTACCCCTAAAGGGTATGATGCAATATGGGTGATAGTTGACCGCCTGACGAAGAGTGCCCACTTCCTACCGATCCGCGAGACGTACTCATCTGAAAGATTGGCGGATCTGTTCATCAAGGAAATTGTAGCTCGTCACGGTGTACCGGTGTCTATTGTGTCTGATCGTGACACCCGGTTTACCTCCAAGTTTTGGAAGAGATTTCACGATGCAATGGGGACGAGGCTACACATTAGTACAGCATATCACCCTCAGACGGACGGTCAGTCTGAGAGGACGATCCAAACCCTCGAAGACATGCTTCGGGCGTGCGTGATCGACTTTGGAGGAAGTTGGGACAACCACCTGCCGTTAGCAGAATTCTCGTATAACAACAGTTATCACGCCAGCATTGGCATGCCACCTTACGAGATGCTATACGGGAGGAGGTGTAGGACGCCCGTATGTTGGGGAGACATTGGGCAGAAAGAGTTGGGAGGTGTTGAGGTGATTGAAGCAATGACTGAGAAATTAGAAAAGATCAAAGCCTTCATGAAGGCGGCGAAAGATAGGCAAAAGTCGTATGCTGACAAGAGGCGAAGACCGATAGAGTTCAAGGTTAGTGACCGAGTAATGTTGAAGGTCTCGCCCTGGAAAGGAATCATTAGATTCAGGAAACGAGGTAAGTTAAGCCCGAGATACATAGGGCCTTTCCGGATTGTTGCACGGGTAGGAGAGGTGGCCTATCGACTCGAATTGCCAGATGAGTTAAGTGGAATTCATCCCACATTCCATGTATCTCATCTGAGGAAGTGCTTAGCTGATGAAGATATGATTGTTCCACTGGAGGATATTGAAGTGGACGAACGGCTCAATTACGTGGAGCAACCAGTGGCAATCATTGATCGTAAAGAAAAGAGGTTGAGGAATAAAGTGGTTCCTCTTGTGCGTGTACAGTGGAAGCACAGGAAGGGATCCGAGTCTACGTGGGAGACTGAGGAGGAGATGAGACAACATTACCCACATCTGTTTGAGGAATAACAGGTTTCGGGGACGAAACCTATATAAGGGGGGTGGACTTGTAACACCCGTAATTTCTTATTAAAGAAATTAAAAGAATGAAATAGAAAGAAAGGAGAAGGAAATAAAAAAGTCTGCTTTTGTGGAGGGGCCAAAAGTGCCAAATGGGCAAACTCCCTATTAACTTGATAGAAAAGGTGGTATGGCCTCCCACGTTGCCTGAGTATTCATTCATTTGATATTTTAGAGAGAGAAAGCAGCAGGAGCAGAAAACCATCGGGATTTTTGAAGAAGAACCTGAGAAATTCGAAGTTTTTGGGTAAGAAATCTCGAATTATGATGTTTAGGACGATTCTAGAACCATTTATGAGCTTATAAATGTAACTAGTGTGTTCGGGTTGCACTGTGTGTGTGTTTTAGGTGTATAAACGACTGAGACTTTCAAGGAAAGGACATCCAAAACCCGAAGGCAAATTAAGGTGAGTTCTAGACCCCTTTTTTACTGATTTTTAAACGTTTTGGGGCTGGAAATGCATATATTTATGTTTTTATAAAATTTGGGTTGATACCCGTATGAAATGAACGTATGTATGATTATGTTTATGTTGGATTTATGCCTAGAATCATGTGTATATGTTTAGAACTAGGCATTTTGATGTTTGGGACTTAGATATCTGAACAGGTTACTAATACTACTGAAATCTGGACTTAGAATGAATAATTACAGGCTGATGAGTCCACCAGTGCTCATACGACCAACAGTGTGGTCGTATGACCAGGAGATATAATTTTCTAAGTGTTGATGAGTCTAACAGGACTCATACGACCAACAGTGTGGTCGTATGACCAAGTTATATTTCTAAGTGTTGGCCCAATAGGACTCATACGACCAACAGTGTGGTCGTATGACCAAGTGAGTTTTTCTAAGTGTTGAGTCCAACAGGACTCATACGACCAACAGTGGTCGTATGATCAGAACATATTTCCAAGTCCAGGGATGGTACGACCAATAGTGCTCATACGACCAACAGTGTGGTCGTATGACCAGATGATAAATTCTAAGTATAAGATGAAAAGCCCAGCAGTGCTCTTACGCCTAACAGGGGTCATACGGCCAGAGGGATTATACGCCCAACAGGGCTCAAACGCCTAGGACACTTAGAATTTTTCAGAAATTTCCTGCAATACCGAAGTTCGAGGTTTTGACCAGGGCTGACTAGGGTTAACAAATGATGACGTTTCATGCATGTAATGATGATTATGGTTAACCCTTATTGTTACTGATATTATTATCAGTGTATTATTGTTAACAATATTATTAAAATATTGTTAAGTATGGTATGATGCTACGTATGATGATGAATGTATGATGATGAATGTATGATGATGAATGTATGATGAGTATGTATGATGAGTGTGTATGTTCCTTGTAATTGTGTATGCTTATCTTTCTGAAACTTTACGAATAACGAGAATGAACTAATGAAGTATTATGTATCGTAAAGTGAAAGATAATGAAAGAGGAACGTGATGACGAATGCATGTATTAACGAATGAACGAAAAGAAGAATGATGATGAATACATGCATTAATGAACGAACGAATTATGTCTTGCAAGCATTGAATAACGCGATTGGTCCTTCTATGTGATTGACCATGGTCATGGTACCTCTACCGCTTACCTCTAGTACCGTGGCATACGTTTTGTTATTCATATGTTGACTTCGGCCCGGTAGCTAATAACGATCGGGGTGTAGCATATGGTATTGGTACAATTCACCTTTCAATGTGTGCAAGTAAGTATGAACGGGATTCCTGTCATTCGACCACAGTAATCATAGCCAAGTGCTATGAAGTGGGTAAAGCCTGACAGAATCCATACGAGAAGTTAAAGATAACGATGAATAACGAATGATGAAGATAATAACGAATATTATCTCTGTGTACGTATGATGTATGAACGCATGCACGAAAGGATACTTATAAATAAGTAAAAGTATGTTATATTATAAAACTAGAACTCACTCAGCAACGCTGACTTTTATGTGTTTTCCAGTTGGCAGGTAGTGTTGCTGAGGATGGCACGAGGCGGCTACTCAGCTCTTTTGGGATGGCATTCTTTTGTTAATGTTTTTGTATTGTAATGCAAACAAATGATATTTTGTAATGGGTGTTGTATTACTTTGCAAAAGCATTTATAGTAAATTCAAAGTTTCCGCTGCATGGTTTTTATTAAGTTATATTAAATGTATGTTTTATGGGTAATGACGACCAACTGTGAGGTGCCCGGGAACGGGGCCTTACACTGAAATGTTTTAGGAAGATTAGTTTGAATTCTTCCCAAGACATACTTCTGGTTCTTTCTCTCCCCTTCTCCTTCTTCACCATGTCCCACCAGTCTTTAGCTCTTTCACAAAACTGGTTTGTTGCGAACATCACTTCATCACACGGGTCGCAATGACACGTATCAAAAATAGTTTCCATGGCTGTTATCCACCTTTGGCTGACCAAAGGGTCAATTTCACCTTTAAACTGTAACGGTTTACATACCATGAAATCTGTATACGTGCAGTGATGTTTTTCGACTTCAGCTATTGGCGCCGCTCCCATATTATTCGTAGGTTTTTCTACGACCACTTCATTCTTTTTTAATTTTTCTTCTAGCATAATTCCAATAGAATTTTACATTTCAGCTAAAAGATAAGGGATATTGGCTTCAAATGCCTTTCCTACTTCAATGGCAATCTGTCTACGAATTTCTTCTGGTACAAACGTTGTATTGTTATTAAGACGAGATGAATACACTGATCTTTCTGAAGCATCATCTACATGCTTTTCAATGTTACGACTGCCTTCACCTTGTATCGTGTTTTCTCCTATTTCATCCGCCATATCTCTCTCTCTCTCTAAACAGTTTATTTATTTCATGTTACTTTTTTTTTGATTTCTATACTGCAAGCACTTATATAATGCCTTAATGCTCCATACTTTATTGTCAAGACAAACAATATATCTAAGGCCAAAACGTACTATATATGCATTTATTACTACACATACACATCATTTTATGCATATATATTCCCCATCCCCACACTTACTCTTTGACGTTTTCAATACAATATGATCTTTAGAAATTCATAATGATATGATATATTACCCTCATACTGGCCATGTATGAAAACAATATACTATACTCATCATAATTTTCCAACTACCATATGATATCTCAAACATACAAATTTCAGTGTACACATATTTTCTTATATGTTTTCATAAAGCACCAATACCAACTTCCCATTTATCTGCTTCCCTGGACAGTTTCTGGACTGAACCCTCTCGTTTTAATATCAGTAGCACTTATGGTTCGAGTCTAAGTATTTCTTTTATATACTTAAATCTCTCGAACCGTGCTCTGATACCAACTTGAAACACACCAGTTTTTTTTTATAAAATACTTTCACCAATTATATCAGAGTTTAGGTCCCAGTTCACATCAAAATTTGTCACTCGGGGTGACATATCATTTCATAATATATAAAAAAAAACATTACAAGAAACATAAACGTTTTACAAACTTTTAATACAATGTTTATTATATTAAGTATTAAACGAGAGTAGGGTTCCTTCGTCAGTCCAGTCTCGTCCGTGAAGCTTTAACCATTTATTGGTGCTTTTCCTGAAATCATTTAAAAATATTTTTATTAGTTTTCACTAAGTAAGTACACCTCTTTATTTCCAAAAACATATTTTTATTCATTGGAATGTAACATCCAAAATCTTTATTTCCTTAATCCTCTTCACTTCTTTGGAATTCAACACCCGAATTCCTTATGGGTTTATTTTTAACCCTTGAGGATTATTAACTCGTCTCTTTATATATGTGGAGTTCAACACCCGAACTCCTTGGGATTTCAAAACATGAAATCCTTACATATATTTAACTCCCCTTTTATATATATGTGGAGTTCAACACCCTAACCCCTTGGGATTTCGACACCCGAAATCCTTACATATATTTAACTCCTTTATAAAATATCAATACACATACTTGAACCCGTAATCATATAAATCATTTTCCCCATAATCATGTTTATCATAACAAATAAACATATATCACATGTATTTAAACATGTTTCATCTTTATAGAATTCATACAAACTTATAATAAATAAACATATAATATGAACTTAAACATGTAAAATAACTCTATTTACGGGTTAGTGTACTTACCTCCTGATGTAACTAACTTGAATACAGAATACGACCCTCTAATAGTTGTATCCAAATCATCCAAAAACTTTTGTGATCTTTAGCTCAAAATCTCATACCAAACTCACACATCTTTTGAAACTCTCCATCTCACACTAAGAGAAGTTGTTAAACTTCAAAATATATATACGCACATAGCCGACTTGAATGTCTTCATCATGAAGACTTGAATTGTAATTGTTTATTATTATAATTTTACTTGGTCATTAAGTATACTTAATATAATATTATTTCATATAAATATCCTTCTTCAAATAGGAAGCTAAGGAATATATTATTATTATTATTATTATTATTATTATTATTATTATTATTATTATTATTATTATTATTATTTATTATTATTATTATTATTATTATTATCCGCTCTTTTAAACGTCATACAACTAAATAGTCTTTTGATTTGAAACTTACTCGTATATCAATATTTGAAATAAGTTTTAAATATTTTATTTTCATTTACAAAACGGGATGTTACATCATAGATGAAAAACGCCTAAGCAGTGCCCATGCGCCTGCGTAGCGCTCATGCGCCCAGATCACTTAGTTTATTTTCTGAATTTTTGATAAAAACAGAATGATTAGGGTTTGACCCTGTTTGACTTTAGGGTTTTATGTCACACCCCAACCTTGACGTCGGAAACGTCGAGGTGTGAGGGTTAAGATCGTTCACAGCCACATAACGCTATTAATAACCCAAAAGTATATTAAACATAAGTTCTAATTGTACCATTACAATCATAAGTCTCAAAAAAATTAAAAGCATAACATAAGATGTAACAAGTCATTTTATTTCATTTATTAAACTAGGTCCATTTCTAGACGTGAAAGTACTTTAAAAGTGGCGATCAAGCTTGAGTATTTCCTGAAACATGTTAAAAATACAATGTCAACAATAATGTTGGTGAGATTTTCATAGTTTGTAATACATGAGTATATAAAAGATGGCAATTCATGTTGTAAATTAGAGAACAAAGTAAACTAGGGATGTAAGACAAAAATGCACAATCAAACCTCGACAAAGTTTTACAAGTCTCAAACGTTTAAAAGTATATACGATTAGCTAAGTGTACTTGGATCAACCAAGCAGGCTTGTCTGGCCCATAGATCTATGACTTCGCTAGGCTAGCAATAGTTAATGATTGTACATATATTCGACATTACATGGTAGTCACAAAGTTCAACTAACCACAACATACAAGTAAATTGCCATAGGTTTACAAGAATCAAACGTGTTTACAAGTGCAAAATTTATAATGTAACATGTTTCACCCCAAAAGTGTAAAAATACAAAAAAGGGGTATGGAAGAACTCACCTAGTCAATAAATATATAATTGACGTTTAACAAGAAATATAATAAGCAACATTTCAACGTGGTCCTTCACAATGCACCTAAAATAAATATATATTTACAAGGTTAAAGTTTAATTGTAAGATTAACATTATAACGCGAACTAGGGTTTCGATGGGGATTTGGGGCTTGTCAAATAATTATGTTTAACAAAATGGAATCAATTATATTTATTGAACTCAAAGAAATTTACTACATGTTATGTAAGATCATATGTGTAAAATATAATATTTATAAAAATTTGTATACATATATAATGATTAAATAAAATTTAGTAATTTCATTTAAAACAATAATTTGAAGATATTGGATGAAATAATATTTATGTGAGCAAAATATTATCTAAAGTCTACTTTTTATAAAATTGGACTATTTATATCTCTTTTAGAATATTTAATGAAATTTAAAAGCATTTCTTTTTAAATAAACAATTTACAGAAAATGTTCAAATAATTTAAAATACTCAAAGTTTATAAAGTGACTTTCTATGATTTTTAGAAGTTGTGTAGTATTTAGTTTAAAGGCCAAAAAGGCCAAAAAATTACATGAGGTTCCCCGGGTTCGAACCCGGGACCTCATGGATGGGGAAGTAGTGTCTTAACCAATGAACCAAGGTCTCAGCCGTGGTTTGTAATGGTTCCAAATTGTTTTAACTCAAATCAATTGAACACCCCTAAATCCAAGAACCCTAGATTCGTTTGGATTCAAATTGAACTCTAAATCAATGTTGTCAATCAAATTAATGTTAGGGCTTTTGTTTCCCAACAGAAATCGAGCATGTATGTATGTTTAATTACCCGAAGTGGAAACGGATTGACGATGAACAATCGAAGAACAGTCGCGACTGTTTTAAGACCAGTTCAAGTTGCAAACGACAACAATAATCAAATCTGCGTTACAGAAAGCTTCCAAGGATCTTGGTGAGCAAAAACCCTCTATCAATTTCAGATCTTGAAGTCTAGAAGATGACGTTCGATTGGTTGTAGAATCACGATGGAAGTGATGATCGAGTTCGAAGTTTGTATGCGTTTCAGGTGAAATTGAAGGTTGTGAATGATTAGGATTCGTTAGATGATCGTTTAGGGTTGATTAATTTGATTATCATTAAGATTAAGTGTCCGAACTGCTATGGAGTTAAAGCTTCGGTTAGGCTCGCGATTGGGCTTTGTAACCGGTGTTTTAACTCAATTAATTGATATATTTAAGTTCGAAACACGTTCTAGAACGATTTGCAACGGTTCTGGATTAAGAAACGATTGACATTCGAAGGTTTATAAGGTGGCCGGAATACCGCCGGAGTTTGGCCGGGCATTGGCCGGAAAAACGACCTAAGGGGGAAAATGGGGACAAGTTTCAACTAATTACAACTTTGGTCCCTGTAGTTTTCGTTTTTATTATTTTATGCACAATACTTTCATTTAAAGTTTATAAATTGACAAAACTAACCTCATAACTTTTAAGTTTCAATTCTTTTTAAGTTTTATAATTTTTTATAAATTATTATTATTATTATTATTATTATTATTATTATTATTATTATTATTATTATTATTATTATTATTATTATTATTATTATTATTATTATTATTATTATTATTATTATTATTATTATTATTATTATTATTATAGTTGTTATGATTGTTATTTATTTTATAATCTATTAGAAATGTTATTATGTTCAATTTAATAGTTTAAGTTTTTAACTTTTAAATAAAAGATTTAACTAATGAAAACAAAGAATCACACACACATAAACCACAAGTTCCATAAATGACAACAATGGCTCTTACAAGATTAATCAAAGTTAATTCTCAGTTAACAAAAATTCAGGATGTCACAGTCTCCCCAACTTAAAAGAATTTTGTCTCGAAATTAAGAATGAACTAGGAGAACAAATGCGGGTATCTCTCCTTCATATGATCCTCACGCTCCCAAGTGAACTCAGCTCCACACTTATTCTCCCAACGAACCTTAACTATTGGAGTAGTTGTGGTTCTCGTTTTCTTCATAATATGGTCCATAATCTCAACAGGTTTCTCAACAAAGTGTAATGACTCGTCGACCTGGATGTCTTCCAATGGAACATGCAGACTCTCGTCGGCCAAACACTTTCTCAAATTTGAGACATGGAATACACGATGAACTACACTAAGGTGTGAAGATAGTTCCAGTTTATAAGCCACTTTCCCAATCATTTTCAAGATTTTGAAAGGTCCTACAAATCTTGGAGCCAGTTTACCCTTCTTTCCAAAGCGAACAACACCTTTCCACGGTGAAACCTTAAGAAGAACCATATCGCCAACTTGGAACTCCAATGGCTTACGACGCTTATCGGCGTAACTCTTTTGTCGACTTCTTGCCACTTCAAGGTTCTTGTGAATTGTGGAGACTTTATCGGTCGTTTCTTGTATAAGTTCAGGACCAGTGATGAAATTTTCACCAATGTCGGTCCAGCAGATCGGTGATCGACATTTACGACCATATAAAGCCTCGAATGGTGCCATCTTGATACTTGTGTGATAACTATTGTTATACGAAAATTCCACGAGCGGTAAATGCGTATCCCAATCACCACCAAAGTCAAGGACACATAGTCGTAGCAAATCCTCGAGGGTTTGCATTGTTCGTTCGGTTTGACCATCGGTTTGAGGATGGTAAGCCGTACTTAAATCCAATTGGGTGCCCAAGAGTTCTTGCATAGATGACCAAAAGTGCAAAGTTAAACGAGCATCTCGGTCGGATATGATGTGCAACGACACGCCTACGACTCATAATTTCGTCAATGTAGATGCGGGCAAGTCTTGAAACTTTGTAAGTGTCTCGTATTGGTATGAAATGTGCCGTCTTGGTCAAACGGTCAACAATCACCCATATACTATCATGAACACGAGGAGTACGAGGTAACTTGGTTATGAAATCCATGGATATATGTTCCCATTTCCACATAGGGATTTCGGGTTGTTCAAGTAAACCACTTGGTTGTTGATGCTCGGCCTTGACTCTTGCACACGTGAGACACTTGGAAACATAAGACGCGATATCTTTCTTCATTCCAGGCCACCAATATTGACTACGCAAGTCCATGTACATCTTATCAGAGCCAGGATGAATAGAATATCGGGTTTGATGAGCTTCGTTCATAATGAAGTGACAAAGATTATCGCGATTAGGAATCCAAAGCCGATTCAAGAATTACCACAAGCCGTTCGATTTTGTCTCCAGTTGTGACCAAATGTTAGACACCAAATCTTCATCTTTTCCTTCGTCGGTTAATGCCGCTTGTTGAGCCTTACGAATGCATAACTCGAGATCACTATCAATCCTTATATTTTGGAGCATGATACTTGCCTCGTTAACATCCACATGAATCTCGGTATCAAATTCCCTTAACGTGTCAAACCATTGCCTTCGATCTCGGATTTCTTGAAGTGAGACAACCTTGTTGTGGACCTTGCGACTTAGCACGTCGGCTACAACATTCGCCTTTCCAGGATGGTAGCGAATGTCATAGTCGTTGTAGCCGATCAACTCGATCCAACATATTTGTCTCATGTTGAGATCCTTTTGGTTGAACACGTGTTGGAGACTCTTATGATCGGTGTAGACTATGCATTACGTCCCATAAAGATAGTGTCGCCAGATTTTCAAAGCGAAAACCACGACACCAAGTTCAAGATCATGAGTTGTGTAGTTTACTTCATGAACCTTCAATTGCCTCGACGCGTATGCTATGACTTTGCCTTGTTGCATGAGAACACAACCAAGACCCTGATTAGAAGCATCGCAATACATGGTAAAATCATCGTTTCCATCGGGAAGTGTGACAATAGGAGCATTACATAACTTGCGTTTTAATGTCTCGAAAGCCTCCTCTTGCTCGGGTCCCCATTTAAAGAGACGATTCTTTTGGGTTAGCGCCGTTAATGGTTTAGCAATCTTCGAGAAATTCGCTATGAACCTACGATACTACCCCGCTAAGCCCAGAAAAGAACGAACCTCGGTTGGGGTTGTGGGAACACACCAATTCTTCACGACTTCAATTTTAGCAGGATCAACATGAATTCCTTGGCTATTCACCACATGCCCTAAGAATTGAACCTCTTCTAACCAGAATTCACACTTGGAAAACTTAGCGTATAATTGTTCCTTCTTCAAAAGTCCAAGAACTTGTCGCAAGTGCATCTCGTGATCGATTTTTGTCTTGGAATAATTAAGAATGTAATCAATGAACACGATCCCGAACCTATCCAAATACGGTTCATATACTCGATTCATAAGATCCATGAACACGGCAAGTGCATTGGTCAAGCCAAAAGGCATAACCATGAACTCGTAGTGTCCATACCGAGTACAAAAAGCGGTCTTTGGAACGTCATCATCGTGAACACGTAGTTGATGATACCCAGAACGTAGATCGATCTTTGAGAATTAAGTTGCTCCTTGAAGTTGGTCGAAGAGATCATCGATTCGAGGGAGAGGGTATCGGTTTTTGATAGTAAGCTTGTTAAGTTCTTGGTAATCGATGCACATACGAAATGAACCATCCTTCTTCTTCACAAATAGTACAGGTGCACCCCACGGTGATGAACTAGGGCGAATGAAACCCTTTTCGGTCAACTCTTGCAGTTGACTAGCTAGTTCCTACATTTCGGATGGTGCAAGACGATAAGGTGATTTAGCCATAGGGTTTGCACCAGGGATTAAGTCAGTCTTGAATTCAACTTCTCTCATGGGAGGTAGTCTCTTGAGATCCTCGGGAAAAACCTCAGGAAAGTCCCGCACAACAGGAATGTCTTTCAATTCCTTACCCTTGGCTTTCGTATTAACTATATATGCCATGAAGGCCATGTAGTTTTTACATAAGCACTCACGGGCCTTGATGCAAGACATAAGTTTGAGTCCTTGGGATGATTTCTCCCCAAAGACCTTCAAAGTATCACCCGTCGGTAAAGGAATTCGAATGCATTTGTCGAAGCGTAGAATTTCTGCACGATGCTTGGCTAACCAATCCATGCCAATGATAACATCAAAGCTTCCCAATTGCATAGGAATAAGGTCAATGAAGAACTCGTGTTCGCTAAGGCTTAAGGTGCAATCACGTATTACGACGTCAACGACAATAGCTTTTCCATCGGCGACCTCAACCGTGAAGGGTCTTTCCAGATTAACACATGGTTTAGAAAGTATAGGCTTAAATTCCAAGGACACGAAACTCCTATCGGCACCTGAATCAAACAATACGGAAGCATAATGACTATTTACAAAATACATACCTGTTTGGTAATAACCCATTATTGGTATGATGATTACAGATAGGAATTTTTATAAGACAAGAAAAGATTAAAAGAATTTCAACGACATACCATTCACCACATCGTTGTTGGCTTGAGCTTGATTGGCGTTGATGTTGAAAGCCCTTCCACGAGCCGGTGGCATAGTTCCCGCATTGTGAGGACATTGCGGACAAATATGACCAGGCTCGCCACAGTTATAGCAGGTTCGGTTGGTAAGCATTTTAGTGTTGTTTGGTGCACGAAGACAAGTAGCCACCAAGTGCCCATACTTTCCACACAACGAGCAGATTCGGCATGGAGTGTTGCTCGTGATGGTATTTGCACGTGTTACACATAGGATATGGGCCAACATAAGCTCTTGCCATGGGAGCTTGATTTGCAACCACCATTTGTTTTTGAGGTGCATTTGGGGCGGTTACAGCGTAGTTGCGTGTTGGTGTGAACTTACGCTTCTTGTTTTGGGAAGATGGTTCGACCCTTACCTCCCTTGTTGCCTCGGGTGTCACCTTCGCAGTAGACTTGGAACCCTTTGCCAACATAGTGCCAGCTCTAATATGATTCTTGGTGAGCTGTGCGGTGATAGTAATTGCCTCCTCCAAAGTTGTGGGCCTACTACCCACCACGTCATCTTGAATTTGAGGTGACACCCCCTTTATGAATTTCTCAATGTTACGGGGCACAGTGTCTACCATGTGTGGTAGAAGTATACTCAACTCATGATTTCAGGTGGAATAAGCCAAGTGATTCCCACCATCTTGTTTGAGGTTCCAGAACTCATCCTCTAACTTTTGCAACTCGCTCCTCGGGTAAAACTTTTGGATCATGATCTCCTTAAATTCTTCCCAGGGCAACGCCAATGCAACCTCAGTTCCACGGTTTCTCTTTTCACTATTCCACCATGTTAGTGCCCGTTGTTAAAGGACACTTGCAGCATCGCGAACTTTGAACTTATCGGGGCACTCGCTAACGATAAAGGTGTTCTCCATACTTTCAAACCACTCGAGAAGTCCAGTGGCTCCTTCTTTCCCACTAAAACTAGCGGGTTTGCACGAGTTAAAGTGTTTGAAAGTGCAGGTGCGAGTGTTCCCTTGTTGATTACTGCTATTCTCTCCATGAGCACCGCTATTGTTCCCATTAGTGTTGTTGTTGCTATTAGTCATTAGGGTGCTATTAAGTTCAGCAACCATGGTTGGGAGCACAACAACCATTTATCGGGCGATCATTGCTGCAAGCTTGCGGTTGGAACTTCCACGCTTTCCATGATGACGAGACATGCTGGATATACAAAAATGAGTTAGTTACGGGAGTGAGGATAACAAAGGATAGTAGTTTAGACAAAGGTAAGCTAAGGGTTGTAAGGTACGCGGGATGATTCCATTTGGTAACGCATTACCATTTGGAAATGTTGACACGTCAAGGTGAATTGACCCATTTGCCTTAGAAATTTGTGTATATTGACCATAGTTTATCACTCATCCCAGAAATACCCAGGTAAGCATGACTAGTCCCGTAGGATTTATGCGAAATGCTTGCCTTAGCCCGAAGGCCTTTTGCCAGGAAATCCAGAATACATGTGTCTATGTGTCACACAATATTTCTTAGGTTCATGAAATAAAAACCTTGATGAGATTTATATAGATTAGACATAACGTCTAAAGATCCAAGTCATAAGCATAAGTATACGATTCCACGTGTCGTCGAGAATAAGATTAAGAGGTTTCACGTTCGGGGAGAGTCAAAGAGTCAAATATAATTTTTGGGAGACATGTAGCAATGTTTAGGCAATCCTATGCTAAGGCATCAAATTGCACATAAGGAGACATAGCATTATTTAGCATGCAAACCATATAATTTACAAGATAGAAATATAATTCTATAAGGTTCATGCATATGCTATAGTCTAGGTCACCATTTCTAATAACCTAAATCCCTATAGTTATGGTCTCTGATACCAATCTGTCACACCCCAACCTTGACGGCGGAAACATCGAAGTGTGAGGGTTAAGATCATTCACAGCCATATAAGGCTATTAATAACCCAAAAATATATTAAACATAAGTTCTAATTGTACCATTACAATCTTAAGTCTTAAAGAAATTAAAAGCATAACATAAGATGTAACAAGTCATTTTATTTCATTTATTAAACTAGGTCCATTTCTAGACGTGAAAGTACTTCAAAAGTGGCGATCAAGCTTGAGTATTTCTTGAAACATGTTAAAAATACAAGGTCAACAATAATGTTGGTGAGATTTTCATAGTTTGTAACACACGAGTATATAAAAGATGGCAATTCATGTTGTAAATTAGAGAACAAAGTAAACTAGGGATGTAAGACAGAAATGCACAATCAAACCTCGACAAAGTTTTACAAGTCTCAAACGTTTAAAAGTATATACGATTAGCTAAGTGTACTTGGATCAACCAAGCAGGCTTGTCTGGCCCATAGATCTATGACTTCGCTAGGCTAGCAATAGTTAATGATTGTACATATATTCGACATTACATGGTAGTCACAAAGTTCAACTAACCACAACATACAACTAAATTGCTATAGGTTTACAAGAATCAAACTTGTTTACAAGTGCAAAGTTTATAATGTAACATGTTTCACCCCAAAAGTGTAAAAATACAAAAAAAAGGGGTATGGAAGAACTCACTTGGTCAATAAATATATAATTGACGTTTAATACGAAATATAATAAGCAACGTTTCAACGTGGTCCTTCACAATGCACCTAAAATAAATATATATTTACACGGTTAAAGTTTAATTGTAAGATTAACATTATAACGCGAACTAGGGTTTCGATGGGGATTTGGGGCTTGTCAAATAATTATGTTTAACAAAATGGAATCAATTATATTTATTGAACTCAAAGAAATTTGCTACATGTTATGTAAGATCATATGTGTAAAATATAATATTTATAACAATTTGTATACATATATAATGATTAAATAAAATTTAGTATTCTCATTTAAAACAACAAGTTGAAGATATTGGATGAAATAATATTTATGTGAACAAAATATTATCTAAAGTCTACTTTTTATAAAATTGGACTATTTATATCTCTTTTTAGAATATTTAATGAAATTTAAAAGCATTTCTTTTTAAATAAACAATTTACAAAAAATGTTCAAATAATTTAAAATACTCAAAGTTTATAAAATGACTTTTTATAATTTTTAGAAATTGTGTAGTATTTAGTTTAAAGGCCAAAAAGGCCACAAAATTACATGAGGTTCCCCGGGTTCGAACCCGGGACCTCATGAATGGGGAAGTAGTGTCTTAACCAATGAATCAAGGCCTCAGTCGCGGTTTGTAATGGTTCCAAATTGTTTTAACTCAAATCAATTGAACACCCCCAAATCCAAGAACCCTAGATTCGTTTGGATTCAAATTGAACTCTAAATCAATGTTTTCAATCAAATTAATGTTAGGGCTTTTGTTCCCCAACAGAAATCGAGCATGTATGTATGTTTAATTACCCGAATTGGAAACGGATTGACGATGAACAATCGAAGAACAGTCGCGACTGTGTTAAGACCAGTTCAAGTTGCAAACGACAACAATAATCAAATCTGCGTTACAGAAAGCTTCCAAGGATCTTGGTGAGCAAAAACCTTCTATCATCAGATCTTGAAGTCTAGAAGATGAAGTTCGATTGGTTGTAGAATCGCGATGGAAGTTGTGATCGAGTTTGAAGTTTGTGTGCGTTTCAGGTGAAATTGAAGGTTGTGAATGATTAGGATTCGTTAGATGATCGTTTAGGGTTGATTAATTTGATTATGATTAAGATTAAGTGTCCGAACGGCTATGGAGTTAAAGCTTCAGTTAGGCTCGCGATTGAGCTTTGTAACCGGTGTTTTTACTCAATTAATTGATTTATTTAAGTTCGAAACACTTTCTAGAACGATTTGCAACGGTTCTGGATTAAGAAACGATTGACACTCGAAGGTTTATAAGGTGGCCGGAATGCCGCCGGAGTTTGGCTAGGCATTGGCCGGAAAAACGACCTAAGGGGGAAAATGGGGACAAGTTTCAACTAATTACAACTTTGGTCCCTGTATTTTTTGTTTTTATTATTTTATGCACAATACTTTCATTTAAAGTTTATAAATTGACAAAACTAATCTCATAACTTTTAAGTTTTATAATTTTTTATAAATTGTTATTATTATTATTATTATTATAGTTGTTATGATTGTTATTTATTTTATAATCTATTAGAAATGTGATTATGTTCAATTTAATAGTTTAAGTTATTAACTTTTAAATAAAAGATTTAACTAATGAAAACAAAGAATCACACACACATAAACCACAAGTTCCATAAATGACAACAATGGCCCTTACAAGATTAATCAAAGTTAATTCTCAGTTAACAAAAATTCATGATGTCACATTTTAATTGTTATTATTATGCGTAATTATAAGCTGTTCTTATATTCTATAATAATTATTATTATGTGACTTTATGTGGTGTGTTTATGAACGTATACGTAAAGTATTATCATTAATAGAAGTGAAAGATTAATGATAAAGAAAAGTGGAACATAAATGAAAGAATGCAAGTCTTGCAAGCAAATGAATAGGAGGTGCACGACCATGTTGTCTTTAGCTCAACTGTATGCGGTTTAGCTAACCCAAAGGATGCATGCAGGGTCAGTCATTGAGACTGACAGGGACCCTTGTAGCATACCCTAGGTGACTGGGTCAGCTTAGTGCACAATGTTCATGGTCTATTTATAGACCACAGGCCCAACATCAGCTTCATGCACAATGTTCGGGGTATTGCAATCCGGAAGAAAGTGAAAGATAATGATAAAAGTACAAAATGAATGGATGCGTATAGTAATGAATGAAAGAAAGTATTACCTTGATGTACGTATGATGTGTGATCACATACCAAAATAAAGGAAGTATTTTACAACAAAGGATATTTTCATATATCTATCTATACAAGGTGTTTTAATGCTGTTAAAACTAGAACTCATTCAGCAACGCTGACTTTTATACATTTTCAATTGACAAGTAAATATAGCTGAGGATGGCATGAGAGTGAAGCTACTCGGCCGGACAAGACTGACATCCATTCATGTTTTGATAATATTGTTGTTTTGTAATGCATTCAAATGATCCTTTTGTAACTAAAGAACAACGATGTATTGCTTAACAACAATATTTAAAATGAACAAATGGGCTTTTGTTAATGTAATTTTGTTGCTTATTTTACGAAATGTATATTATTATGTATATTTAGTGCTATGAATGACCAACTGTGAGGTCCCCGGGAACGGGGCCTTACAAGATGTAACGTATGATAAAGAAGAATGGGACTAGAAAATGAACAGGCTGCCACAGAAGAAATTATAATAGAAGAAAAAAAGCCCTACGACACAGGTCTAGATGATGGGGGCACGAAAGAAGAAAATTCACCAATGACAAGTTCAATACCTATTTCCCAAGATCAAGCCATTTCTGCCCAACCAGTTGAGCCTACTATTTCTGTGAATGTGCAGGTAAATTCTACCTCCAACTCAAGTCCAATAGATACCTTTTTAACATATGAGCATACTGCAGTTCAAGCTAAGCCATCCACGCGTATTCAAAACCCACCTATATTGATGGAAGATTACCATATAGGTAATGATAATGTTAAAGAAGAAGGGGATGGTTTTGCTATGTTTAGCTCTCTTGATGACCCAATAACATAAACTAAATAGGATAAGTTGCCAAATTATTAACAAATGCAAGACTTGAAATATTTGAATCTTTTAAATTTTGTCAAAACTAAACATTAAGTTCGTGTGTATACGAACTTGCAGGATCGGTATTAGTCACTGAACAAGTGGCTTTTCTCTCAAACTCACCTAGAACAACACTCAGAACGAGTCTAACAAGAGTTGATCACAATATAACAAGTAGCAACTGATAATAAACACAAGAGGTAAATTTTCAAGGTACTTTTATATATTGAATCTCAACTCAAAGGATTACAAGACTCTTGCAAGCACAATTTTTTTTTTGAGTTACAATGAGAACTATATATATAATACTACTTATAGCCGGATATACTTTGATTCCAGCTGGAAACCTATAACCAAAAGCCTATACTACAAGACTATAGGTTAAGGTATCTCGGATATTTTATCTAAGATTTAGTAGTCAGGACATGTCCCTGACTTACCTTTTGTCACCAACTAAGGTTAGTAACACGTACTATCATAAAAGGTAAACAGTGAAATAAAGTATGGTCAACTACATGGCTCTTTAGGAAGAAGCCATGATGTATCAGAAGTCTGCAGTGGAATGTCAGAGACCATACTTATGTCTACTGGTTTATAGCAGTGTCTTCCGAAGGTTAAGTTGCTTCGGAAGAATAACTTCTTCCGAAGCCACTTATACTTCGGAAGACTGCTTCTTCCGAGGCTTGGGAACTTCTTCTTTGTCTTCGGAAGTAGAGTTTGTCTTTGGAAGTTGATCTTTTACTTGACTTCGGAAGAACTCTTCAACCTTCAGAAGTTCTCATACTTAGCTTCGGAAGTCTTTGTATGTAGCACCAAAATGGACTAAGTGAAATGGTTTTGGTTGCACCAGCCTTTATCATGATCCAACAAACTCCCCCTAGGCTGATGCTACCAAAACATCACTTATCTCGGCTTCTCAAAACTTTCAGCACCAGGGAAAGAAGATACTTATCAGCTTCTTTGTTCTTCCCTAATGTGGTGCTGAGAAGTTTGTACAAATCCTTGGTAGACAGAAGATCTAGTCTGTTACCTTGGATTATATGTGACTGGGTTTGAGAATGATATTCTCAGTTGATGTGAATCAACAAGGATCGAATATGATGATTGGGTCAATAATTGAGTGGCGGAATCAAGCAATCAATGAACATAGAACACTTAATATACTCATAAATGCATACTTGTATTAATTAGATGAACTGTTACAAAGTAAATGCTAGGGTTTTTAGCATTCTACAGTAACAAGACAGCTAATCTGTATATTCTGATTGTCTATTCTTCGTGAAACACAAATGTTTCAGAAGTCTCAAAAGATGCAAAAAGTCACCTCACATACGAGGTTTCTAATCTATTTATAGGCTGACTAACAGCTTGTACAAAAAGACTAAACTACCCTTAGTCTAAGTCTTCATCAGCATTTGTCTGTTGTTCATCCGCATTGACTAATGCGGATGAGTACATCAGCATTGACTAATGCGGATGAGTACATCAGCAGCATTGATGTTTGGTCATCAGCATTGGTTAATGCAGATGATTAAACACGACCGCATTTGTTGCTGATCACCCGCATAGGTTAATGCGGATGAACAAATGGCTTGTCCGCATCTTATCAACTGTCCGCATTAGTTCATGCAGAAGAACAAATGCTTTGTCAGCATTTGTTCTTGGTCTTCCGCATTGACAAATGCGGATAGCCGACACGTTCTTTTCTTCTTATGCAGACTTCTGTATCCACATTTCTTCTTGGACTTGGGCAGATTTCCAGCGGAACAACCATCCACCACTTGAATTGGCATGTATGATCCTTTCAGGGTCTAACAATACTCCCCCTAAGGATTATACAGCCTAAGTACTTCAAGGGTTTGAGGGTGGATCAGGTTGTGAAGATTCTACTGGGTCTTGTGCAGTAGGAGGAGATGATGCTGAAGTTGGGTCTATGTATGATGGGTCCAGAATAGCCTTGTTCATGTTGGAGAACTGCTTAGCATCATTCAGCTTCTCTCTGTTCAGAACATGAATCTTCATTTGTCTCATGATGTGTATAGCTTCAATTGGAAGTTTCTTCAGTGACACAGGTTCCCAAAATGACATAGTTGATAGCCCATCCCTGTGAATCAGTAGAGAGCCATCAGTATCCACCTCTAACTTCACAATGTTGCCAAATTGCAAAGGAGTCTTCTTCTTCCTCCTTTGTTCCTTCTTCTTAAAGATCCTATCATAGGCCATCTTCAGGAGCTTGATGCACTTGAGAAAGAAGTACATGTCAGCTTCACCAAGCTTGTTTCTAATCTCCCTGAAGTGCCTTGTATATATGTAGTGGATATAAGATTCATCAAGCAATCTCACTTCATATCCACTAAACAATCAAATCTCAGCTCCTTCTTTTCCTCCCCACCTCCTTTCAATCACCAACTCATAAGTCTTTTTGTCACAGTAAACATTTGAGATTGGCATAGAGGTGTGAGTACCAGCAACCATCTTTCTTTTCAAGGATTCAGTGGGCTTTACCCTAAGTTCAGGGAATACCACTTCTTCAGCTGGTTTCCTTTTCTTTTTCTCTAGGGGATTGACAAAAGATCTATCCTTTCTCATGCAGATAGATTTCAAAGACTTGAAATTGTTAGTTCTCTTGAACATCCTTAGAATGTCCTCAAACTCATATCCCCTGAACATAGCCCCATGATTTATCAATCTTAAGTTGGCTAGTTCCTTGAGATCATGGATCATTAGAGAGTTCACCAGAGCAGAGTACTCTGTGAAGAATTGGACCAATCCAAATATTCTCTTCACCATGAACATGTTCCAGTCACTGTCATACTTCCAGGCTATAATCTTCTAATCTGTCTTTCCTCCTGGAGTAGACACACCCTTTATCATTTCAGCAGTTGTGAGGCCTTCATGTAGTTCAAGTTGAGAAGGCTCAGCAAACCACTCAGGATATCTGTGTAAAATGGGTGCATGGGAGTCATGATCTCCCTGAGTGAGTCTCATTTCTTAAGCTGAAACTCTGGATCTTGGTTGGGTACTTGTAATCTCTTCCTCCATTTTCTTTAACCTTTCTTTCTTTTCAAGGATCATCCTAAGGACAGCAACCCTTAGGGAATTAGTTTTCATGTTTCCCAATTTTCTTTTAGTAAATCCTTGAGTTGACAGATAATCCTTCATCTCCTTATCTGTCATACTGTAAGGATCGGGGAACATAGGTTGAGGAGGAGGAGTAGATTTGGCTTTAGAAGTCTTGACCTCTGAAGTTTTGAGGGATTGAGCTTTTTCATACTCAGTGTTGAATGTTGGATCTAGCAGCTTGTTTAGTTTTTCTTCTTCAGCTAGCATCCCTTCATAGGTCATCCCAAATACTTCATCAGGGTCGTACCCATGATCAATCAAGAACAAGGCCTTCTTTATTAATTCATCAGATTTGGCCTTTTCAACAGACTCAGAAACAGAAGGTTCTATATTCACAGGGATTTTACTGATCACTGGCTCATAGGCCATGTATCCACCTGGAATTTCACCTTCTTCTAGATCAATCACTTCTGCCTTCTTCTTTAACAAGGCTTCAGCTTGTTCATGTTCCTCCAAGAATCCAGCAATAGCAGCTAGACTCCTTGGATCATCTTTTTGTTTCTTTTTGGCTGGTTCTTCTTCCACCATAGGCCTCTTTCCTTTGGCCTTTGCAGTAAGATAGCTCCTTCTTCTGGCATAGGTTTGCATGCTTGGGTCAGAAGAGGGTTCATTGATTTCAGTTTCTGGTGGAGTTTCTTCACATTGTTCCTTTTCAGGAATGTCAGTAGCTGCAGCAGCCTTTTTTTCTTCTTGTGTCTGCTGTTCACATAAATTTCTGATTATCTCCTTTTGCTCATCAGAAAGTGACACAGCAGGAACCAATTGCATACTCAATTCCTTTTCAATTGGTACAGGATATTGAGGTATGACAACAAAAGGTTCAGTGTCAGTCTTTTGGTTCATTATGAAGTCCCAGAAGTCCTCATCAACGACAAATTCTTCAGCTGAGGACATGTCTAGATCTTTCATCATGTTACTGAAGTCGGTTTCTTCAGTGTGGGCTTCTTCAGGCTGCTTAGTGTACACTATCATCTCCAAGCTAGATGATTCGGGTACTGATTAACTGGGTTTGGAGCCACTAGTTTCTGCCTCTTTTTCAGGCTCAGTGAATCTCTGCTTTTTGGTTGGAGGGAAGTCATCATCACTTCCTCCAGAAGAATTTTCATCATCATCATCCTTTTCATTGCCTCTCCTTCTCTTTCCTTTCTCTGTATCACTTTCATCTTTCTTTCCTTTTTCTTCTTCTTATTTTAGTTTCAACAACAGTTCTAGCTCAGAGACCCTCTTATTGAGAACCTCCACTTCCCTTTCAAGGTTATAGATCAAAGTGGACTGTTCTTCGATAAACTCCTCTTGTTCTTCCATGACTATAGTTTGGATGTTGAGAGTGTCCAAACGACCACTGACTTCATTCTTTGATAGTCTGAGAGCCTCTTTCAGCATATCAATCACCTTTTCTTTTTCATTCATTTTCTTCTCATGCATGCCCTTTATTTCCTTCAATTCTCTCTCCTTTTCATCCATCTCAAGAAGTCTGTCTTGAATAATGGCAGAGCTTCTGTTCAGGAGAGTTTCCATTTTAGATATTTTCTTCAGAAGATCAGAGATCATCTCATCTTTTTCATCCGACTTGTTGGTCTCTGATCCAGCAAAGCTCTCAGATGGAGCAGCTTCTGAAGTCACCTTCCTTGTAGGCATGGGCATATGTTCATCCTTATCATCAGATGATGATTTGGATTCATGACTGGAGCTTGCCGAGTCACCAAACTCAGCATGAGCAGTAGAGGGAGAAGAATGAATGGGAGATGTGTGAGAGTGATGAATTGGTGAAATATGAGGTGAGTGCACAGGTAATGAGTGAGGTGATGAATGAGGTGATTGTACTGGAGAGGTTTGGGGTGAGAGAAAAGTTTGAGGTTGATGAGATTGGTGTGGTGATTTTGATGGTGATGGTAATGGTGAATGAATAGATGGTGATGCTACATTGGTTTCATGTACAGAAGGTTCAGTGTGAAGATCACCACCTACATCAACCTGTGGTGACACTGACCTCTGTCTATCCTCTGTAATTGCTGACTGTTCTTCTTCATCAACATGCTCATCATGAGGAGCTTCAATTTCTTGTACTCCTCCCTGATCGATCTGTTGCTGCATCCAAGGCAACAGAGGGAAGAAAGTACCACTATAAAAGTTCCTCGGATCTCGTTTTGTGATGTACCTATAGGATTTGGCATTATAGTGAGGGATGTCCATCACTGGTCCTATGGGTGCAAGATCAGGAAATGCTTCATTTATGAGGCACTGTATAAATCTGGGGTACATCAAAAACATATGCCTCCTACCCTCCTGTATGTTAGAGACCATTCCATTGAATACATAAGCAGACATGTTGAAAGGACGGTTAGTGCATAAAGCACAGATGGCAGAGGAGGTTGTCACTGGAATATCATTCCATCCAGTCTTCCTCTTCGATAAGCAGTGTTGATACATGTGTATCAAAAATCTCCATTGCAAATCTACCAGACCTTTCATAATTTGCTTTCCTTCATAACCACCTTCATATCCAATATTGGTAAAGAAAGACATGATCTCATCATCTTCTAGTTCTATAGGGGCATCAGCATCATCTCCAAACTGTAGACACTGTCTCACAGTTTGCTCAGTGATAGCTAAGGAATGCTCATCAGTGATTCTTCCAGTTAGTGTTCTCACACCATCAACTTCAATCACTTTAGCTGTTCTCCAAAATGACCTAATAAAGGTCTTATAAATGATTGGTCTTACTATCATGGCATAAGACACTCTTGTAGTAAGGAGAAATCTGATCATATCCCTCAGTCCTTCTGCCTCAGTTACATCAGGATCAAGATAACCACTGACATTATGGAGCTTGCTCCATGTGAGGTTTGCCATGTTACACTGCATTCAAGGCATATGAATTAGAGTGATGAATAATGCATATCAACAAATGGTTTGTCATAAATCAGCCTAATTTTATCATATTTTGACTTTTTTTGGTCAAAATGGAGTGTTCATGTATACTGTTTCATATACATTTGATCTTGTCTGATTTAGTCATACAAGTTCATTTTAATGAGTTATCTCTGATTACATTGATTATTCTTTCTCAATTTCAACTCATTTTAACCATTGTGATGTCTTTTGATTTCAGCATTTTAGTATTTACATGCTCTGTTCCTACGACAAACTAAACTCGTGAAAATCCTCTGTTTGTTGAGGTTTACACGATTAGCATGTGTCTTTCTGATGAAATCGATAATGGTTCATGAACATTTGTTTGATTTTGCATGCTTTCATTTTGAACTAGTTTCCAAAGTTCGTGTTTCTCATTTATGTCTGAAATTTAGGGTTATGAGCAATTTCGGATATTCACCTATCCTTTGATAATACTGTGGCAAAGAGTCGAAGGAGTATGAATGATGATGATTCGAACTTTGATCAGAGGTTTTAGAACATGAAGAAGATGACGAAGATGAACAGTAACTTTTTGGTGGCACTCGTCTCACTTTGAAGTCTCTCAATTTTGAAAAGTATTAAATGACCTTTCGTTTTTGGTTTATATAGTCAATTTAATCTGGATTTCAATTTTTGACAAGTTCTTAAAACAAATACGCACAGATTAAAAATTACTGTAACAAATGCGATTGAAGAAATGTTTATCAGCATTTGTGTACTGTAGCAAATGCGGATGAACAAAATGTGTCAGCATTTGTTCACTGTAGCAAATGCGGATGAACAAAACTTGTCAGCATTTGTTCACTGTAGCAAATGCGGATGAACAAAAACTTGTCAGCATTTGTTCACTGTAGCAAATGCGGATGAACAAAAACTTCAACTTTCATCAAATGCGGATGAGTAAACTCTGTCCGCATTTCTTCAACTTGTTCTAAATCTCGAGACTAATGCGGTAGAGTATTGTTGTCCGCATTAGTATTGCACGTGTTTCAGTCCACAAACCACTACCCGCATTGGTTGAATGCTTAGGTTACCTTCACCCGCATTAACCAATACTCTTACCCGCATTAAGTTTCAAACTTAATGGTTCTGCTTTTGTTGGTTTTGGATGAATTTTCTTCAATGCTTTATGAAGTAATGTCATTGACTTTATGAAGTTTGTCAGTTGCAAGATGTGTCAGTTGCTAGATCTTATGAATTTTGACTGGTTCTGGGTCATCAATTCTTGCTTGGATTGACTTGTTCATCTGTGGTGAATCAAGTTTCCTATTGTTGACTTATCTTGGATTTTTGTGCATCAAGATGTCTGCAAGAACTGAGATACTATGGTATAACTTATGCAACAACACAGACAAATTTTCTGATTTTTGTTTTTGCAACTTGTTTTTGGTTTTTCTAATTTTTAAGAAAGGAAACACCTGTACAAAATTGATCAAAATTTTAAATTACTCCCCCTAAAGTTAATATCCATAATGGATAGAAACTTTGAAGGATTTGAAAATTTTGAAAGGAAATCTTTTTGTGATTTTTGTTTTCTTTATTGTACAAGAAGTAAAGTTATACCTTTCATTGGGATCATATCAATCTTATCTTTCACAAATGCAAGCAATTGTTAGTAAAACAGACAATGTCATGAACATATTGATTGTAGGTATGTTTGTCCTCTTAAACTCATACTTGGTTAATATTCTGATGCAAATGATCTTATCATGTTTTTGAGTTGATTGGGTATTCAACATGTACCTCACACTCAAAAGCATGGCAAGGTTAACCATCTACATGCAATGTATGGTAGAACTTTCAACATCTTACATGACCAGGATACTTAAATTTAGAAATCTCATATTACTTGATCCTCATTGGGATTCTTTTAATTTTGATCCAATTATCACTTTTGATCCACATTGGAATTCTTTTCACTTCACTTTGGAAGGTGATCTCTTAGGATTCTTTTGATTCATTCATTTTGAATGATCTTTATTCTGTTTGTTTCATCCAAGATGGATGTGTTCCTCATTGGGAATCTTGATGGATCTTGACATCAGCACTATGTGCTTGTTTCTCCAGGTCTTTGCTTAGCAAAACAAAGGAGGAACTGATGTGAGTAAAAGAGATTAATAAGTCATCATTACCTGGGGTGTTTTGGTTACTACACACACACACACATTTGGAGAAGTCATAACTTACACATACTATGAGATGACAGCATCACAGTTGAATATAATCTTTAATTTATCACTGCATGTAGTGTCTTGTCCAAGTTGAGCCTACCAACATATCAGATAAGTCATGTCAGTCTTTAAGTTTTATAAATCAGCACAGTGAATGATATAACGACTGTAATTATATCATTTCCCCTAGATAAAATATATACTTCTTCTTTTGATTTCTTTTGGTATTTTTGAAATATTTGAATGTTTTTGTTTGTTTTTATTTTACTCAAGATTAATCATACCAATTGATTGAACTAAGAATTCAAATCTGGTTAGATCAAATGCCTTAGTGAATAAATCAGCTAATTGATTGTCAGTGTGAACTTGCATTAATTTGATTAATCCTTTTTCAGCACAATCTCTCAAAAAGTGATATCTGATTTCAATATGTTTTGTTTTTGAGTGTTGAACTGGATTATTAGTAATAAAAACTGCTGCTGTGTTGTCAATGTAAATTGGAGTGTGCAGAAAGTTAAAACCATAATCAAGCATCTGGTTTTGAATCCAGAGAACTTGAGAACAGAATGCTGATGCTGCTATATACTCAGCTTCTGCTGTTGACACAGAAACATTGGTTTGTTTCTTGCACTGCCAAGATACTAGTCTAGGACCAAGAAATTGACAACCACCAGATGTGGATTTCCTGTTAAAGTTACATCCCTCATAATCACTGTCAGTGTATGCATAGAGATTGAAGTCTCCTTCCTTTGGATACCATAGTCCAAGAGCAGGTTTGCCCTTAAGATATCTGAATATCCTCTTGACTGCATTGACATGAGATTCCTTGGGATCTGCTTGATATCTAGCACACACACAAACACCAAACATAATGTCAGGCCTACTGGCTGTTAGATACATAAGTGAACCTATCATAGATCGATAGTGAGTTTGATCCACTGATTTGCCTTCAGGATCAGGTCCAATTTTCACTTTAGTATCCACAGGAGTTCTGATGGACCGACAGTCAGCAAACTTGAATTTCTTCAGCATTGTTTCTATATATTTTGATTGATTGATGAAGATTCCGTCTGCTGTCTATTGGACTTGTACTCCAAGAAAGAAAGTGAGTTCCCCTATAGCACTCATTTGAAATTTAGAATGCATGAGATTCTCAAGGTCTTTACATAGAGTCTTGTTTGTTGAGCCAAAAATGATATCATCCACATATATCTGTACAAGCAACATGTCCTTTCCTTTTCTTTTTCTGAAGAGAGTCTGATCGATCTTTCCTCTCTCATATCCATTATCAAGTAGAAATGATGAAAGAGTCTCATACCACTTTCTTGGTGCTTGATGAAGACCATACAAGGCTTTGTCTAGCTTGTAAACCCTGTGAGGAAAATCTGGGTCTTCAAATCCAGGTGGTTGACTCACGTAGACCTCTTCAGCAATCTTTCCATACAGAAAAGCACATTTCACATCCATTTGATAAACAGTGAAGTTCATGGATGCTGAATATGCAAGAAAGATTCTTATGGCTTCTAGTCTGGCTACAGGGGCAAATACTTCATCATAATCGATTCCTTCTTCTTGTGTGTATCCCTGAGCTACTAGTCTTGCTTTTTTTCTAATGACGATTCCCCTATCATCAGTCTTGTTCCTGTATAGCCATCTGGTGCCGATAGGGTATTGTCCTTCGGGAAGATCTACCAGCTACCATACTTCTTGTTTCTTGAATTGCAGCAACTCTTCCTGCATTGCTTCAATGCAACTATTGTCTTGAAGAGCCTCTTTGATGTTCTTGGGTACTGTTTGACACAGAAAGCATGAGAACAAGCAGATGTTAGCTATGCTTGACTTACTTCTAGTCACCCGTTCAGTTAGTTCACCAATGATGTTGTCAACCGGATGATCTTTATGTATTCTTATGGTTGGAATTGAGTCACCATCAATGATTACATCAAGATTGGAGACATTCAGTTCATCATGGTGTGAGGCAACATCTTTTTGTACTGTAGGGGAGCTATGGAAGTAATCAAAATTTGTTTCAATTCCTGCTTCCATGTCAGCATGGATTTGATTACTCCCATCATTTGAAGTTCTTTCATTATCAACAGGATGGATGACATAAGTTTGAGTTCTAGCTTCTTCTTGGTTTCTAGCTTCAATGGATGGCATCTCTAATGGAGAGGGTATTATACTTGGACCATCCCCAATTAAAGCACTTTGCTGTTGAACAACATGTCTGACAGGATCAGCTTGTAGTGGAACCTCTTCATCTATTTGCTCAGCAGAAGTTGGAGGAATCGTTGGAATGTCACTCTTTCGTTCTACTAATGATGAAGGTGCAGCTGAATATAGGTTTCCTGCATCAGACATATGAAATTGGTCAAAAGATTTGGTAAATGAGTCAATATCAAACAACCAATCAGGACCATTAGTTGATTTGGGAAAAGAATGTTCTTTGAATTGAACATTTGTTGATTCATCAATAATGTTTAATCTGGGATTAAACACTCTATAAGCCTTTGAAACAAAAGAATAACCTACAAAGAATCCTTCATCAGACTTGGATGAAAACTTTCCCAAATGGTCACGGGTGTTTAATATTGAGACTGGACAACCAAATGACTTAAAAAATCCAATAAATGCTTTTCTTTGAAAAATGAGTTCATAAGGTGTTTTGTTGCTTTCTTTAACGATCAAAGTTCTATTTTGTACAAAGCATGATGTGTTAACTGCTTCTGCCCAAAAGGTGATTGGCAGTTTAGCATCTGCTAGCATAGTACGTGCTACTTCAATTAGTGTTCTATTTGATAGGATCTCAACCTCTAGTTTGATCAATTAGATTATGTTCGCAGCGGATATAGCACAGTAATTAGCGATTACGGCAAGAACACAAAAGATTTTGCATGTAAAAGTACAAACATAGAGAGAGAGAAAAGTTCTGCAAAAGATATTTTCTATAACTTCCCACGTTTCGGCACCTAATACAACATGGTTCACCATCCTTTTATAGACGGAAAAGGATGGATGATGATGTCACTTGACAGTGACATCAACCGATTATTAAACTAACAGCTGATAGAACATAAAACTACTGAAGATGTCAACATCTGACATCTTCTTACAAAAGCTGTCTACCTATTACAAGTACTGAAAAAGGAAACTACTGAAAGCCTACAACGACTGAAGAACAAACTTTTCAGTCGTTTATAACTACTAAACTATAACAGCTGAAGAACAAGCTCTTCAGCTGTTGTACAAACTACTAAAAAGATAAACAAAACTACTGAAAGAGAAAAACCATCACAACAACTGAAGAAGACTTCTTCAGCTGTTGTGACAAACTCTGAAGCTTCAGCACTTGTTCTTTAGACTTGGGCTTCAGATGATGTATCAGCTGATGACTTCAGTAGATGTCATCAGCTGATGTCTTCAGTCTTTGTCTTCAGACTTTGTGCATCAGTAGATGATCTTCAGTTCTTCAGTTCAACTTTTGATCTTCAGCACTTGTCTTCAGTACTTGTATGTTTCAGTACTTCAGACTTCAGTACTTATCTTTAGCACTTTAGGATCTTCAGCTGTTGTACTTCAGATCTTTGATCTTTAGACTTTGATTCTTCAGACTTTGTCCAACTGCTGATGAAGGTCTTCAGCAGTTGTTGTGATGTCATGTGGGACTTAGAGGTTTTCCTGATCTTGGCTCATTGGTTCTTTTGGTCCAACAAACTCCCCCTGAACCAATGCAGCCAAAACCTCCAATTATTTGTTGTCCCACTTATTGTTGGCAGAAATATTGGTCTATTTCCTTCCGGATCAGATCAGAAGTTGACCCTGATAAGCACTGGCCTGAGAGGAGGACTCTGATATTTGTTTGGTTAAGTATGGATGGGAGCCCTGTCTTGGGGAACTGGACACAGGACTGTTGTCCCATCCATGAGGCCTACCTCCCTCGTACAAGCCTGTAGGATTCTCTGGTGTAGGCTTGAAGGAATATCATCTGTTCTTCTTTAGTCAAGTCTTCAGCCACACCATCGAATAACCCCTCCCGGTCGTGCAGCTCTGAGACAAACTTGACCTGTTTGCCATTCTTGAGCTCAACTGTTGTGACTTGCCTATATGCAAATTCATCTGGGTGTCTTCCTTCTAACAACAAGTTGAGCTCATCCCTATGGAAGTTCTCAAGCCTCTTATAGACTAAGCCCTTCCTCACCACCCTATTGTCTAACATTTTTTGGGGTGGCTGCTTAGCTCTATAGGCTTTCTCGAACTCCTCTACTATCTCCTAGGGTGTTATTACAAGAGCCACAGAGATCACTTCATCTACGATTCTCTTAAGTTGGCTCTTGTATCTCACAGGAATATCTTTCTTAACTATCCTGTGAGCCACCCTAGGATCAGGCCAAGTTCTCACCCTATCTTTGTCATATTGAAAGGTTTGCTTAAGGGTGAATAATCTCAGAGCCTCCTTCTTCATATTCATAATGGATGTAGAAGCAGCATAGGATTTGTCAATGCTTTTCAGCATCTCCTCATCGTGTAGTCTTTGCTGCTCCTCTTCCTCTAGCTTAACCCTCATAGTATCCTTCTGTGAGGTGGGAGTGATGGTTTGAGGTTTGGCTTTGGGTAGAGGGATGACTACTGAAAGAGGCAGTCTATCCTCCTCATCCTCCTCTTCTTCTTCTTCTTGCAGCCTCAACACCCTTCTCTTCTTCTGCAAGGGTGGATCATTGGCTATGGGTTCCTGCTGCGTGGGTTTTCGCAGCCGGCCAGCCTGTTTTAGTGATTGGTCAGTGTTGTGCCTGGAGTATACCTCGGCTAGAACAGCCATGGCAGGGACCCCAGTGCCAACAAGTCCCTCAGCTTGAAGCTGGTCTTCTATCATGGCCATAATGAACCTAGGATATAAAATCCATCGGTTTAAAACAGGTTTAGTAGCCATGTCTCTGAGTTCCAAAAATATAATTTCAGTTAAGTTCAGTGGTTGCTTCTCAAAGATAGAATATAATACCTGTTGCCACCTTATTGACATCTGGTCCCATAAAGATGTTTTGGGGGCCAGACACACATTCAACATGTGGAAGATGAGACGTTGGGGATCAGGGAAGTGTTTCTTCAACAAGGTGGTGGCAGAGAGGTCGCCCTGATAGTCGTTGGCTGTGAAAGATAGATCAAGGGCGCCTTTGAGGTAAGAGGTTGGGTAGGTGGCATCCTCCAGCTTTAGGGTTTGGCGAATAGTAGCTGGAGTGATAACCACTGGGTGGTTGTTGATGGAGGACCGGAGAGAGACCTCGCCATCATTCTCTCCAGTTTGGACGGTGATGTTCGTCCAGAACTGCGATAGGGAGTCGGTGTAGATGGTGGGGTTCAGAAGAAAAGCCGTTTGGTAAGGTGAGTCGTTCATGAGATCAACGGCGTTGTGAAATTTGGCCCTGAATGGCGATTTTGTGAGATGAGCGACACAATTGTGTCGAGGTTTGAGTTGCATGGTCGCCATTAATGGTGTATGGGAAGGTCAGAGGTTTTTGAGAAGTTAGGTCAAGTGAGAATTAAAAGCTCAGAAGGTTGGGTATATATAGGGTAGGGCAAAGGCTGAAAGAAAACTACTGAAGGTTTTGGTGTTAGTCATCAGTTGTTGAAACTACCGATGACGTGGTTTTAACCTTCAGTGGTTGTAACATCTGAAAACTTGTTGTTAGTCTTCAGTAGTTATAAACTACTGAAGACCTAGTTTTCATCTTCAGACGTTGTAACAACTGAAGACTTGGTGTTAGCCTTCAGTAGTTGTGAACTACTGACATCAGTAGTTGTGAACTACTGAAGATATGGTATTGCTTCAGTTGTTGGAAACAACTGAGGACTTGGTGTTAGTCATCAGTAGTTGTGAAACTACTGAGGATATGGTTTTGTCCTTCAGTTGTTTGGGTATGAAACAGCAGCTGTTGGCATCAGCTGAAGAGTAAAATTACTCATCAGCTGTTTCCATCAAATCAGTTGTTTCATACTGACCTCCACATTTACTCATCAGCTCTTTGGCTGACTTTCAGATGTTTCATTGACCCTTCAGCTCTTATGAGTATTTATGCCTTCAGCTCTTGTGATCAGATGTTCACAAGTGCTGATTAAATACCCTTTAGAGCTGGTGAACAAATTGTCTTCAGTACTTGTGTAAGATTACACATCAGTACTTGTGAACAAAATTTGTTCTTCAGTACTTATTTGTTTGAAAATAATACATCAGTAGTTGTAATCCACCTCACTACATCAGTTGTTTTCAATAAATAATGTACATCAGTACTTTGAAGCATTTTAGTCTTCAGTAGTTTGGGAAAGGCTAAAGACTAAATTATTGATTAGTACTTATAATTGACCTATGCTCATCAGTACTTGTGAAGTGAGAGCATCAGCATTGGTCAAATTAATCTAGCTGCAGCATACCAAGCCTTAGTACCAAATTTTGGAATGTGGCACTATCTAAAGGCTTAGTAAAGATATCTGACAGGATCTCAGCCTCTCGTTTGATCAATCAGATTGGTTTGCAGCGGATTTAGCATGAAATTAGCAATTAAATCAAGAATACAAAATGTTTTGCATGTAACAGTACAAACATAGAGAGAGAGAAGAGTTCTGCGAAAAATTAATTTTTCTATTACTCAACACGTTTCGGCAATTAAAACAGCATGGTTCACCATCCTTTTATAGGCGGCAAAAGGATGGTGATGATGTCCTTTGACAGGACATCAACCGATTATTAAAATTACGACTGATGGAACATAAAACTACTGAAGATGTCAACAACTGACATCTTCTTACAAAAGTGTTCCTATCTTTTACAAGTACTGAAAAAGTAAACTACTGAAAATCCTACAACGACTGAAGAACAAACTCTTCAGTCGTTTATAACTACTGATACTATAACAGCTGAAGAACAAGCTCTTCAGCTGTTGTACAAACTACTGAAATAAAATTACAAAACTACTGAAAGGGAAAAACCATCACAACAACTGAAGAAGACTTCTTCAGCTGTTGTGACAAACTCTGAATCTTCAACACTTGAGACTTGGGCTTCAGATGATGTATCAGCTGATGACTTCAGTAGATGTCATCAGCTGTTGTCTTCAGTCTTTGTCTTCAGACGTTGTGCATCAGTAGATGATCTTCAGTTCTTCAGTTCTTCAGCTTTTGATCTTCAGCACTTGTCTTCAGTACTTGAAGTCTTCAGTACTTTAGATCCTTTAGCTGTTGTACTTCAGATCTTTGATCTTCAGACTTTGTCAGAACAGCTGATGGAAGTCTTCAGCAGTTATTGCAATGGCATATGGGACTTAGAGGTTTTCCTGATCTTGGCTCATTGGTTTTTTTGGTCCAACAAACTCCCCCTGAACCAATGTAGCCAAAACCTCTAATTATTTGTTGTCCCACTTATTGTTGGTAGAAATATTGGTCTATTTCCTTCTAGATCAGATTAGAAGTTGACCTAGATAAGCACTGGCTTGAGAGGTAGTCTCTAAGGTTTGATTGGCTGAGTATGGATGGGAGCTCTGGTTTGGGGAATTGGACACAGAGCTGTTGTCCCATCCATGAGATCTACCTCCCATGTACTAGCCGGTAGGATTCTCGGGTGCAGGCCTGAAGAAATATCATCTGCTCTTCTTTGGTTAGGTCTTCAGGCTCACCTTCGAACAACCCCTCCCGGCCATACAGCTCTGAGACATACTTGGCCTGTCTCCTATTTTTGAGCTCAATTGTTGTTACTTGCCTATATGCAAACTCATCTGGATGTTTTCCTTCTAACAGCAAGTTAAGCTCATCCCTATGGAAGTTCTCAAGCCTCTTATAGACCAACCCTTTCCTAATCACCCTATTATCTAGCATTGTTTGGGGTGATTGGTTGGCTCTATAGGCTTTCTCGAACTCCTCTACTATTTCCCAGGGTGTTATTACAAGAGCCACAGAGATCACTTCATCTACGATTCTCTTAAGTTGGCTCTTGTATCTCATAGGCATAGCCTTTTGAACTATCCTGTGAGCCACCCTAGGATCAGGCCAAGTCCTCACTCTTTCCTTTTCATATTGAAAGGTTTGTTTAAGAGTGAAGAGTCTCAGAGCCTCCTGCTTCATGTTCATGATAGAAGTAGAAGCAGCATATGATTTGCCAATGCTTTTCAGCATTGCCTCATCGTGTAATCTTTGCTGCTCCTCTTCTTCTAGTTTTACCCTCACAGTGTCCATCTGTGAGGTGGGAGTGATGGTTTGGGATTTGGTTTTTGGTAGAGAGATAACTGCTGAAATGGGCAGACTATCCTCCTCATCCTCCTCTTCTTCTTCTTGCAGCCTCAACACCCTTCTCTTCTTCTGCAAGGGTGGATCATTGGCTGCGGGTTTTGATGGTGAAGGGATTGGTTTTGTGGGTTTCGGTTGGGTGGTTGGTGTGGGAATGTTGGCAGGCACTGTTAGCAATCTAGAGATCAGAGATGTTTTAGTCTGTTTTGCTAACAGTGTCCTGTTCCCAGCACCGGCTTCTGAGAAGGCCTCAGCGACCAGTCCTTTGGTGAAATCACCAGCTGAACAGATCTTGGCGGCTATAGCCAAGATTCTGTCCCTGGTCCATGCTTTAACATCAAGGACTGGTCTGCCCAGATACTTCAAAATGAATCTACTCATAGCCTCGAGTCTCTTTTTGTCCTCTTGGCTATAAGTAGACCATCGGTGTTCGATCTCTCTCATTTCCATCTTCCTGAGCTCCTGATCTAGCATGGCAGTGTCCTTGTCAAAGCCTTGCCTGAACAGCTGTTCAATGGTAGAGTCCATTGATTTGCTCTGTTCAGCATCAGCCTCCTTGACAAGGGCTGCTAGATCAGAGTCAATCCTTTCTCCCTCCTTCTCTCCCTTTTTCTGATAAGTGACACTGAAATCCTTTTGGATTCCAGCCACTTCTATAGGCTCACTCTCCTCCCTTACTTTCCTCTTCCCTTTCTCCCTCACCCTACTACTCTCCTCAGCCCTCTCCCTCTCAACCACCACCTCTTTCTCTACCTCTAACTCCTCCTCTCCCCTCTTCCTCTTAGCTTGCACTGATGTCTCCCCCTTTTTGGGTGCATTGGTTGGGGTTTGACAATCAGCAAGCGCCTTAGTAACTGCAACCTCCACCAGGGGTTGGATATAAGTGGGAAGCCTCTCATCAATGGTTTTAATGACTATATCTGTTAGGATGGGTGTGATGAGAGGTAGGGATTTTTGGAGGATAGCATCCAGCTGCTCAGGGGGGTTATGACCCTGAGAGCTAGTGCCAGAAGCAGGGGCTGGTGGCCGAGTTTGTGGGAGTGGCTCAGTGTTTGTGAGACCTTCGGGTGAAGGTGCCATCTGTGGGTTTGTGGTGGCAGATGGACTTCTATCTTGAGTCATTTGAGCAAGCAGCTCTTTGAGTCTGCTTATCTCATCCTCCAAGATTGTATTTTGAGCAACTACATCAAAGAAGAAGCTCAGGTCATCATCAGTGTGAACTGAATCACCTGACCTCCTGACAATGTCAGGATGTACATGCTCTGAGTGTGGCTCAGAAATAGCATGTGCCCCTTGTTCATGGTACTGGGGACTTCCAGCCTCCGGATTGGATCCATCATCAGCAGTTGCCTCTGGTGAGGTCTTATTGATGTTACCAGCTTCACTCTGCTCAGATGCTGATACAGAGGAAGTGGCAGCCTTACCAGATTGTCCTATCTCCCTAGCCACACTGGGAGATTGGACTTGTGATTCTCTGTGCTGTGGGCTCCCACCGGCACTAGTATCCACCCCCTCTTCGGTTGGAGTCTCCCCAGTTGTGATGGGTTTCTGGGGAGAGGGTGGAGTGCTCAGATGGGTCAGCACTTTGGCTATCGCCAATGTAGGGCTTTGTGGAGCGGTCTCAGTGGTTGAGGGGCTTGAAGCAGTGTGCACAGGGGGAGGACTGTGCTTTTCAATGGCAGTCTTCTCAAGTGAGATAGACCCCAGAAGTGTGGGTGCCCCAGAAGTGGTTGCATCAGGCTCCTGTTGAGAGAAAGCCTGTGCAGTTGTGGTGGGTGGAGTCGTGGTGACTGCTGGGAGAATCGAACCAGCAGCCACATCCTGCCTTTGTGTTGCAGGGGCATCCTCAGGGGACTCATCTCCCTGAGTAGCCTTTTTGGGCTTCTTTTTGGCTTTTGGCTTGGTGGGGACTTTGGATTTGGAGGTGGAGGCTGTGGGTTCCTGCTGCATGGGTTTTCGCAGCCGACCAGCCTGTTTTAGGGATTGGTCAGAGTTGTGCCTGGAGTATACCTCGGCTAGAACAGCCATTGCAGGGACCCCAGTGCCAACAAGTCCCCCAGCCTGAAGCTGGTCTACTATCATGGCCATAATGAACCTAGGATATAAAATCCATCGGTTTAAAACAGGTTTAGCAGCACTAACAGGTGTGTTATGTGTGACAGCCTGAGGTGAAGAAGATGGTGCAGAAGAGGAACCCTTTGGCTTGAATTTCCTTTTCTGTGGTTTCAACACAGGAGCATCTAAGTGGTTGACTCTTCCCACTAGTTGCTGAACCATCATCACCAGCTGTGTCTGATTTTGTGATAAAGCCTTTAGCTCTTTAGACACATTGGAGTTTGCTGATGATGGATTCCTATGTTGTACCATCTTTTTCTGAGCAACCTCAGCTGTTGCCTGAGTAACCCCTACCTTCTTTTTAGATTTAGCTTTGGGCTTAGGGATTTCAGGCTTGGATGTTGCTAGTACAAACTTGGTTTCAAACTCATTCTTCATTTTATTGATGTCCTCCTTGATTTTCTCCTTCTGTTTGAGTTTGGAACCTCTTTTGTACCAGCAATCATCAGTAAGATGATTGAACAAGCCACATATCTCACATGGCTTCTTCTTCATCTTATGCTGATCATCAGCTGAAGAGGATGTAACTACTGAAGACTTGTTCTTCAGCTGTTTGCCATCAGTACTAGCAGTTTTCTTCCTAGTGCCTGCTTTCCTGGTATCCTCTTTAGCCGTCTTCAAACCTTTCCTACTGTTAGTTTTCTTCTCTTTAGTGCTAACAGTATTTGAGGTTTGAACTTCAGATGTTGTCACTTGCTCTCCAGTACCTTCAGTACTTCTAGTGACTACACCTGAGTTGATCAGCCTTTTGGTCATGTGACAGTCAGCATTTGAACCATCAACTATTGTAGCATCAGCTGATTGGTTTTGACAGGAGTTAATGCTGACTTCTATCTCTGATGATGCTGATTCAGAAGATAGTAGGTCACATGATGAGAAGGATTAGTTATTGCTCTCCCCATCAGATTCAACTTTTGCTCTTGAAGTGAAATCTGTAGGAGGAGCAGTGTGATTATGACCAATGCCAAACTTCACATTGGAAGCTGATTGCTTACTAAGAAGCATTTCAAAACCCTTGCATGATTGCACCCATCGATCACACTCAACTTGGGTGGTTGCAAGAGTTTCCTTGAGGTCTCTGTACTTCTCTAGAAGTACATCTTCCCTAGCTTTATCATCTTTGATTTGGCATTTAAGCTTGTAAATCTCATCATTTTTATCTTTTAGTGCAGCCTTAAAATCAGCTTTTCTTTTGGAAATAATGAGCTCAAGCTCAAGATTTTTATCTATTAAAGCTACAATTGCTTCACTAATAGAAGCAAATGCTGCTATGCATGATTCAGAAAAAAGCTTGGCTTTAGTCTCAATGGATACCTGAGATGAGGCACTGGATGATGACCTCTCAGCAGAATCAAGGGCCATCAGAGCAAGATTTCCAAAAGGTTGGTCACCACCATGTTGACCAACACCTTGGAGTAGTTGTTCCTGACCAGATAGCTCATCTGGTAGACTACTCCAGTCAACAACACTTGGGGTGTAAAAGCTGTGTTGTTGAGGTTGTGTGTGATGATGAGATTGGGAAGATTGAGGCTCAGGAAGAGCATGAGGTGGTTGAGCCGAGGGTGCTTGAGTTTGACTAGGCTGAGGCATGTAGTAACAGGGGTAAGGATATGGCATATGACCCTGTGGCACAAAATAAGCGGGTGGTGCCTGTGTTGTGATGGATGGCCAGAACTGGAGGAAGGTTGCCCTCTGTGCTGTGAGCTATTGCTGGGAAAAGTCACAAAGGGTGCAGAGGAGTTAGATCCAGATGATCTACACTCTCTTGCAAAGTGTCCAAGCCTTTGGCACTTGTGACACCTCAACTTGCTCTTGTCAAAACCAACTTTGGTTTTGCCAGAGAGTCCAGGGAATTTCCTACCAGTTCTCTTGTAGAACTTTTGAGAGCGGATATTTATCATTGCCATTTGGTTCAAAATATCCATCTCTTCCAGATCATCATCTGGAATGCCCTTCAAGTCCTCCATCAGAAAACACAAGTTGTCACCACTACCTCCTGAACTACTAACACCAACAAAAGCTTGTTCTGAGTTGGTAGAGAAATCAATATGCTCATCATAAGAACTTTTTGATGAAGCATATTCTGACTCCTGACTTATCAAGGCAGCATTACCTTGGACAAAGTCATCAGCGAGCTTGCTAGAAGTGGACAACTTCCTCTTTTGCTCTATCTCTCTCTCAAAAGTGAGCAATTTCCCATGAAGTTGGGTGAGAGATAGAGTTTCCAGGTCTGCACTGGAGCGTAGGACAATGGTATAAGTGTCCCATCTCTCAGGCAGTGACCTGAGGAACCTGTTGTTCATCTGGCTGTTGGAGTACTCTTGTTTGACCATCTTCAGCTCAGAGATCAAACAAGAGAACCGCTCAAACTGCTGGGTCAGAGTCTCACCCTTTCTATATGAGAATGTCTCATATTGTAGGGCGAGGATTTCCCTATTGTTTGCTAAGACCGAATCAGTTCCTCCAAATTGTTCCTTTAGAGCAATCCATAGGTCATGAGCAGACTCATGATGCAAGAGCCCTGAATAAATCTCATTAGGAATAGCCATGGCTAAAATTCCATGGGCTCTAGCATCAATTTCGAATAGCTTTAGATCTTCATCCAAATATTGTTCAGGTTTCTTCGCAACCTGTTCATTAGATTCAGGGACGCTCACCATGGGCTTGTATGGTCCATGCACCACTGACTTCTAACAACCAGCACTGTTGACAGCCAAGTGGTGAAGCATACGACTTTGCCATATGTTATACTCGTTCCTCACAAGCATCGGAGGCTTGGTTGAGGAACCAATATTGTGAGGATCATTAGTTGGTGTCGTCATCTCAGGTTTTAGTCAAAAACAAGTTTAAGCAAGACAAACGTAACTCAAGACAACCAGAGAACCTCAAGATTTTGGCCGGAAACAGCAGAAACTCACTCTCTATGGCTAATTCTTGCAAATTGCTAATTCGATCAAAGTAGAGATCAAAAGAGCAGTTTCAAATGGTCAATAGTGAAATCGATCAACGATTAACCTGCTCTGATACCATTTGACAGGATCTCAGCCTCTCGTTTGATCAATCAGATTGGTTTGCAGCGGATTTAGCACGAAATTAGCAATTAAATCAAGAATACAAAATGTTTTGCATGTAACAGTACAAACATAGAGAGAGAGAGAAGAGTTCTGTGAAAAATTAATTTTTCTATTACTCAACACGTTTCGGCAATTAAAACAGCATGGTTCACCATCCATTTATAGGCGGCAAAAGGATGGTGATGATGTCCTTTGACAGGACATCAACCGATTATTAAAATTACAACTGATGGAACATAAAACTACTGAAGATGTCAACAACTGACATCTTTTTACAAAAGTGTTCCTATCTTTTACAAGTACTGAAAAAGAAAACTACTGAAAATCCTACACGACTGAAGAACAAACTCTTTAGTCGTTTATAACTACTGATACTATAACAGCTGAAGAACAAGCTCTTCAGCTGTTGTACAAACTACTGAAATAAAATTACAAAACTACTGAAAGGGAAAAACCATCACAACAACTGAAGAAGACTTCTTCAGCTGTTGTGACAAACTCTGAATCTTCAACACTTGAGACTTGGGCTTCAGATGATGTATCAGCTGATGACTTCAGTAGATGTCATCAGCTGTTGTCTTCAGTCTTTGTCTTCAGACGTTGTGCATCAGTAGATGATCTTCAGTTCTTCAGTTCTTCAGCTTTTGATCTTCAACACTTGTCTTCAGTACTTGAAGTCTTCAGTACTTTAGATCCTTCAGCTGTTGTACTTCAGATCTTTGATCTTCAGACTTTGTCAGAACAGCTGATGGAAGTCTTCAGCAGTTGTTGCAATGGCATGTGGGACTTAGAGGTTTTCCTGATCTTGGCTCATTGGTTCTTTTGGTCCAACAATATCTGCAAGCTCATCAGCACTAGGCACAAACTTAGGATCAATCAGACCTTTTTCATAGCAATCCCTGATAAAATGATGTCTGATCTCTATATGTTTGGTCCTAGAGTGCTGGACTGGATTTTTAACAATACAAAGAGCTGAAGCACTATCCATTAGTAATGGAGTCTTAGTCTCTATAATGCCATAATCCAAGAGTTGGTTCTGAAGCCAGAGTATCTGAGATGTACAACTTGCAGCAGCAATGTACTCAGCTTCAGCAGTGGATGTAGCAATTGATGTTTGTTTCTTACTCTGCCAAGAAACTAAACAATTTCCTAGAAATTGGCAACCACCAGAAGTGGATTTTCTGGTGACCTTGCATTCTGCATAGTCACTATCAGAGAAAGCAACTAATTTGCAAGAATGCCCAGTTGAATACCAAAGACCTAGTGATTGGGTACCTTGCAGATTTCTAAAGATCCTTTTGACTGCAATCAAATGGGATTCTTTAGGTACAACCTGAAATCTAGCACAGGCACATGTTGCAAACATGATGTCTGGTCTAGAAGCTGTAAGGTACATCAAGGACCCAATCATACATCTGTAAAGGGTTTCATCAACCGCTTTACCTTTCTGATCTACATCTAGTTGTGTGATGCTGCTCATGGGAGTAGAACAAGGTTTGCAGGTTTGTAAATCAAACTTATTCAACAACTCTTTAGAGTATTTGGACTGATGGATGAAGATTCCATCATCCTGTTGTTTGATTTGCAAACCTAGAAAGAACTGTAATTCTCCCATAGCACTCATTTCAAACCTTAGCTTCATGAGCTTTGTAAATTCATCACACAACTTTAGATCAGAGGATGCAAAGATGATGTCATCTACAGTAATTTGAACAAGGAGCTTATGTTGTCCCACAGTCTTGATGAATAAGGTTTTATCAATGGTGCCTCTAGTGAACTTATTTTAGAGAAGAAAAGTTGATAGTGTCTCATACCAAGCTTTAGGAGCATGCTTCAGCCCATAAAGAGCCTTATCAAGCTTGTACCCAATCAGGATGTTTATTGTCCTCAAAGCCTGGTGGTTGACACACATAAACTTCTTCTTTTATTTTTCCATATAAGAAGGCACTTTTGACATCCATTTGATAAACCTTAAGACTGTGAAAGGCAGCATAAGCTAAGAATAGTCTGATTGCTTCCAGTCTGGCCACAGGGGCAAAGGTCTCATTATAATCGATGCCTTCCTCTTGTGCAAACCCCTGGACAACCAGCCTGGCCTTGTTCTTGACGATTTGACCCTTCTCATCTATTTTGTTCCTAAATACCCATTTGGTGCCTATAGCACACTTACCTTCGGGTAATGGAACAAGCTCCCACACTTGCTGTTTCTTGAACTGAAGAAGCTCAAGCTGCATAGCTTCCACCCATCCATTGTCTCTTAAGGCAACATGATAGTTCTTTGGCTCTTGCTGACTGATGAAGAGAGCATAGAAGCAGAAGTTGGACAATTGATTCCTGGTTGAAACTCCAGCATTGATATCACTAATGATTTGAGATGTGGGGTGATTCTTCAGCTCTTGATAAACTATAATATCTGTGCAAGTGTTTGTAGACCCATCAGCAGCAACAGATGGTGATGGAGATTCCTGAAACCATGTTGAGGATGGCAACTCAAATGAAGTAGAGCCAGCAGAAATCTCATCAGCATTAGTTGTGGATGGAGCTGCTGAGGCTACAAGAGCATCAGGTTTAGTGAACTCAGGCAGGTTGTCACTGAACCTGAAGAGGTGAGTACTGACTTCATCATCATCAGTACCACCAGGTGGAGAACTGTTGACAGGCTCAACAGTTGGATGTTGATAAGGAACATATTGCAGTATGTCCAAATCAAACAACTCCACAGGGTTTTGTGGAATCTTGTCCTTTGGAGATTCATTAAACTTAACATGCAGAGTTTCTTCAACCTTCTTTGTCCTACAGTTGAAAACTCTGTATGCTTTGCAAGTTAATGAATAACCAACAAAATACCCTACATCCACCTTACTAGCAAACTTCTGGAGTGGGTCGCTAGTGTTGAGAATAAAACATGGACACCCAAAGGCTCTAAAGAATGAAATTAGAGGGGCCAAATGATGAAGAACTTCATAAGGAGTCTTCATCAACCTCTTATTCACTAAAGCTCTATTTTGTACATAGCAAGCTGTGTTGACAGCTTCAGCCCAAAAGGTCAGTGGCAGCCCTGAGTCAGCCAACATTGACCTTGCAGCTTCGATGAGAGTCCTGTTCTTTCTCTCCACCACTCCATTCTGCTCAGGAGTTCTAGGAATACTAAACTGCTTTTTAATTCCTTTGGACAGGTAGAAGTCATCAAGTGTGTGGTTTCTAAATTCTGTTCCATTGTCACTCCTCACACACTTGACCTGCAGAGAATACTGCTTTTCTACAAATAACACAAAGTTCATGATAGTCTTGGCTGCTTCATCCTTGGAGTGCAAGAAGAAAGTCCATACAAACCTGGAATAATCATCCACAATTACCAGGCAGTATTTCTTCTTTGCCATGCTCATCACTCTGACAGGACCAAAGAGATCCATGTGCAGGAGCTGCAAGTAGGCAGTGGACTATGGTTCTTCTATTGAAGGGAATGAAACTTTGTGTTGTTTTCCTTTTAAACAAGCAGTGCAGTCATCTTCACACTTGAACTCCTTCAAAGGCAATCTTCTTACTAAACCATGACTTATCAGCTGATTCATGTTTTTGAAATTAACATGCCCCAGCCTTCTATGCCATAGAGTAGATTCTTGAGGAGAGGCCTTGGAGAATAAGCAAGGATGGCCTTTTAGATCTATCTTTTTGGAAAGATCTATGGCATACACTCTTCCTGTCCTGTTGGCCTTCAGGAGAGTGTATTCATCCAATACCTTGTCAATCAAACTTAGAACTTTGGATGACAGAATCCGACAGTTCTTGCTTGTGAAAAGGGCTACATGGCCTTTATCACACATTTGACTGACACTCAAGAGGTTGTACTTGAGATTCTCCACATGGTTAACATCATCAAACCTTATTTCCCCATTGGAAACAAAGCCTTTTCCGATGATGTAACCCTTTGCATCATTGCCAAAGGAGACAAATCCCTTCTTTCCTTGAGAGTAGTCATTAAGAAGGGAGCTGCTTCCTGTCATATGCATAGATCCTCCACTTTCTACATACTAGATACTTCTTTGGCATGTTGAAGAACCCTGCAATCATAACCACATGTTAGTTAGTTTTAGAGACCCAAACCTGTTTGGTTTTGGGTCTGTTCTTAACTACAAGTGCAACACTAACAGGTGTGTTATGTGTAACAGCCTGAGGTAAAGGAGATGGTACAGAAGAGGAACCCTTTGGCTTGGACTTCCTTTTCTGTGGTTTCAACACAGGAGCATCTAAATGGTTGACTCTTCCCATTAGATGATGAACCATCATCACCAGTTGTGTCTGACTTTGTGATAAAGCTTTCAGCTCTTCAGACACATTGGGACTTGCTGATGATGGATTCCTATGTTGCACCACCTTCTTTTGAGCAACCTCAGCTGTTGCCTGAGTAACCCCTACTTTCTTTTTAGATTTAGCTTTGGGCTTAGGGATTTCAGGCTTTGATGTTGCTAGTACAAACTTGGTTTCAAACTCATTCTTCATTTTAGTTATGTCCTCCTTAATTTTCTCCTTTTGTTTGAGTTTAGAACCCCTTTTGTACCAGCAATCATCAGTAAGATGATTGAACAAGCCACATATTTCACATGGCTTCTTCTTCATCTTATGTTGATCATCAACTGAAGAAGATGAAACTGCTGAAGACTTGTGCTTCAGCTGTTTGTTATCAGTACTAGCAGTTTTCTTCCCTTTAGTACCTGCTTTCCTGACTTCTTCTTTAGTTGTCTTCAAACCTTTTCTACTGTTAGTTTTCTTCTCTTTAGTTCTAACAGTAGTTGAGGTTTGAACTTCAGATGTTGTCACTTGCTCTCCAGTACTTATAGTACTTCTAGAGACAACACCTGAGTTGATAAACCTTTTGATCATGTGACAGTCAGCATTTGAACCATCAGCTGTTGTAGCATTGGCTGATTGGTTTTGGCAGGAGTTAATGCTAACTTCTCTCTCTGATGATGCTGAATCAGAAAGTAGGTCACATGATGAGAAGGATTGGTTATTGCTTTCTCCATCAGATTCAACTTCTGCTCTTGAAGTAAAATCTGTTGGAGGAGTAGTGTGATTATAACCAATGCCAAACTTCACATTGGAAGCTGATTGCTTGCTAAGAAGCATTTCAAAACCCTTGCATGATTTCACCCATCGATCACACTCAACTTGGGTGGTTGCAAGAGTTTCCTTGAGGTCTCTGTACTTCTCTAGAAGTACATCTTCCCTAGCTTTATCATCTTTGATTTGGCATTTAAGCTTGTAAATCTCATCATTTTTCTCATTTAGTGCAACCTCAAATTCAGCTTTCTTTTTGGAAATTGTGTGCTCTAGCTCAAGATTTTTATCTATTAAAGCTACATTTGCTTCACTAATAGAAGCAAATGCTGCTATGCATGATTCAGAACAAAGCTTGGCTTTGGCCTCAGAGGATACCTGCGATGAGGCATTGGATGATGACCCCTCAGCAGATTCAAGGGCCATCAGAACAAGATTTCCAAATGGATTATCACCACCATGTTGGCCAGCCCCTTGGAGTAGTTGTTCCTGACCAGATAGATCATCTGGCAGACTACTACAGTCAACAACTCCTGGGGTGAAGAAGCTGTGTTGTTGAGGTTGTGTTTGATGATGGGATTTGGAAGATTGAGGCTCAGGAAGAGCATGTGGTGGTTGAGCAGAAGGTGCTTGAGATTGACTGGGCTGAGGCACATAGTAGCAGGGGTATGGGTATGGCATATGACCCTGAGGCACAAAATAAGCAGGCGATGCCTGTGCTTGTGATGGATGGCCAGAACTGGAGGAATGTTGCCCTCTGTGCTGTAAGCTATTGCTGGAAAAGTCACAAAGGGTGCAGAGGAGTTAGATCCAGATGATCTACACTCTCTAGCAAAGTGTCCAAGCCTTTGGCACTTGTGACACCTCAACTTGCTCTTGTCAAAACCAACTTTGGTTTTGCCAGAGAGACCAGGGACTTTCCTGCCAGTACTCTTGTAGAACTTCTGAGATCTGATATTTATCATTGCCATTTGGTTCAAAATATCCATCTCTTCCAGATCATCATCTGGAATGCCCTTCAAGTCCTCCATCAGAAAACACAGATTATCACCATTGCTTCCTGAACTACTACTAACACCAACAAAAGCTTGTTCAGAGTTGGTAGAGAAATCAATATGCTCATCATAAGAACTTTCTGATGAAGCATATTCTGACTCCTGACTTATCAAGGCAGCATTGCCTTGGACAAAGTCATCAGCGAGCTTGCCAGAGATGGACAACTTCCTCTTTTGCTCTATCTCTCTCTCAAATATGAGCAGTTTCCCATGAAGTTGGGTGAGAGATAGAGTATTCAGATTTGCACTGGAGCGTAGGACAATGGTATAAGTGTCCCATCTCTCAGGCAGTGATCTGAGGAACCTGTTGTTCATCTGGCTGTTGGAGTACTCTTGTTTGACCATCTTCAACTCAGAAATCAAACAAGAGAACCGCTCAAACTGCTGAGTCAGAGTCTCACCCTTCCTATGAGAGAATGTCTCATATTGTTGGGCGAGGATTTCCCTATTATTTGCTAAGACCGAATCGGTTCCTCTAAATTGTTCCTTCTGAGCAACCCATAGGTCATGAGCAGTTTCATAATGCAAAAGCCTTGAATAAATCTCATTTGGAATAGCCATGGCTAAAATTCCATGGGCTCTAGCATCAATTTCGAACAGCTTATGATCTTCGTCCGAATATTGTTCAAGTTTCTTCGGAACCTGTTCATTAGATTCAGGGACGCTCACCATAGGCTTGTATGGTCCATGCACCACTGACTTCCAACAACCAGCACTGTTGACAGACAATTGGTGAAGCATACAATGTTGCCATATGTTATACTCATTCCTCACAAGCATCGGAGGCTTGGTTGAGGAACCAGTATTGTGAGGATCGTTCGTTGGTGTAGTCATCTCAGATTTTAGTCAAAAACAAGTTTAAGCAAAATAAATGTAGCTCGAAACCACCAGAGAACCCCAAGTTTATGGCCAGAAACAGCAGAATCTTACTCTCTATAGCTAATTCTTGCAAATTGCTAATTCGATCAAACGTAGAAATCAAAAGAGCAGTTTCAAATGATCAATAGTGAAATTGATCAATGATTAACCTGGCTCTGATACCATTTGACAGGATCTCAGCCTCTAGTTTGATCAATTAGATTATGTTCGCAGCGGATTTAGCACAGTAATTAGCGATTACGACAAGAACACAAAAGATTTTGCATGTAAGAGTACAAACATAGAGAGAGAGAAAAGTTATGCAAAAGATATTTTCTATAACTTTCCACGTTTCGGCACCTAATACAGCATGGTTCACCATCCTTTTATAGACGGCAAAGGATGGATGATGATGTCACTTGACAGTGACATCCAGCGATTATTAAACTAACAGCTGATAGAACATAAAACTACTGAAGATGTCAACATCTGACATCTTCTTACAAAAGCTGTCTACCTATTACAAGTACTGAAAAAGGAAACTACTGAAAGCCTACAACGACTGAAGAACAAACTCTTCAGTCGTTTATAACTACTGAACTATAACAGCTGAAGAACAAGCTCTTCAGCTGTTGTACAAACTACTGAAAAGATAAACAAAACTACTGAAAGAGAAAAACCATCACAACAACTGAAGAAGACTTCTTCAGCTGTTGTGACAAATTCTGAAGCTTCAGCACTTGTTCTTTAGACTTGGGCTTCAGATGATGTATCAGCTGATGACTTCAGTAGATTTCATCAGCTGATGTCTTCAGTCTTTGTCTTTAGACTTTGTGCATCAGTAGACGATCTTCAGTTCTTCAGTTCAACTTTTGATCTTCAGCACTTGTCTTCAGTACTTGAAGTCTTCAGTACTTGTATGTTTTAGTACTTCAGACTTCAGTACTTATCTTCAGCACTTTAGGATCTTCAGCTGTTGTACTTCAGATCTTTGATCTTCAGACTTTGATTCTTCAGACTTTGTCCAACTGCTGATGAAGGTCTTCAGCAGTTGTTGTGATGTCATGTGGGACTTAGAGGTTTTCCTGATCTTGGCTCATTGGTTCTTTTGGTCCAACACTATTTCTTCATTCAGCTACTCCATTCTGCTGAGGAGTTCTAGCTGTACTAAATTGATGAGCTATGCCTTTGGTTGTACAAAAAGAACTCATATCTTCATTTTTGAACTCTGTCCCATTATCACTCCTAATTGTTTTGACTTTAAGATCAATTTGATTTTCAATTTTAGTGATAAAATCTTTTATTAATTGAGATGCCTCATTTTTATGAAGTAGGAAGAAGACCCATGTGAATCTAGAAAAGTCATCTATGATCACCAAACAATATTGTTTCTTTCCCATACTCATAACATGAGTTGGGCCAAAAAGATCCATATGAAGTAGTTTTAATGGAGAATTGTTGGTGTTCACCAACTTTAGCTTGTGAGACGATTTGTGTTGTTTTCCTTTAAGACATACTGAACAGTGGTCAATAAAGTGGAATTCTTTTTGAGGTAAACCAATTACATGATTTCCCTTAACCAGTCTGTTCATGTTTTTGAAATTTGTATGTCCCAATCGTCTGTGCCAAAGTTGTGATTCATCAAAAGATGCTTTTGATAGAAGACATGTTTCTTCTTGTGGAGATGCAGAATTCAGGTTAATGACATAAGTGTTATTCTTCCTCGGTGTTTTCAATACAACCCATTCTTCAGGAATTTGAAATCCTGGTCTCAGAATGTAGCAATGAGTGTCAGTGAAGTGAGTGGAATATTTTTTGTCACAGATCTGAGATACGCTGAGAAGATTGAAGTTCAGCTGCTCGCAGTAGTTCACTCGATCAAAGCTCAGCATTCCATTTGTCACAGATCCTTCACCTGTAATTCTACCACCTTGTGAATCTCCTCCAAATGCCACAGTAGTTCCTTGAATGTGCTTAAAGTCATGAAGGAGGGAACGATCTCCAGTCATGTGTCGGGAGCATCCACTGTCCACATACCATAAACTGTTGGACCTATATGAATGACCCTACAAGCACAGAAAGAACTAATTAGACTGTGAAACCCAAGCCATGATGGTCTTGGGCTTACCGTTTCTATCCATGATGGTAACCTGTTGGTATTTTCCTTTAAATGGTGACTTTGATGATGGAATCATGCCTGTTTTGTTTCTAACAGATGAATGGTTTATCACTTCAACTGAAGAGTCAGATGAGTATTCAAACCTTTGATCCCTGTTCCTTTTCAAAAAGTTTATTCGTTTTTTGTTATCTACCCTTGGTTGAGACTTATAAAAATCATTAGTTTGGTTGACTGTTTGATTTTTATTTCTTTTGAATCTGTTTGATTTTCTCGGGTTTCTCATCTCATCATCAGACTTAGAAACTCTGTGATGATATCGACCATTGATTTTAGTTTTCTCAGACATGGGTGGAGAGATGGGTTAGTTCTGTGGTATTCTCAGTCCCTTTTGCTTAAAGAAACACTCAGATGTATTGTGATTTGTCATGTTGCAGACAGAACAGTATTTGTTGAAATAACAGTTCTTGGTGGAGTGGTTATTCATATCACAGATTGAACAGTATTGATTATAAAAGCATTTATCTGTTCTATGATTAGACCTCTCACACACTTCACAGTACATGTGTTTGTTTCTAGCTACTGATCCTGGTGTTGCGGATTTTGTAGTTTTGACAGATTTGGAATTAGATTCATTCCTTTGTTTTGATGAGACTTTCTGATCAACCTTGTTGGTAGATAGTTTCACTACACTACCGTCCTTGTTTTTCTGAGGTCGGTTATTCTTTCTTTGTCTTTTCTGAATTTCCTTTTCAAATTGGTTCACATGCTCTTTGTTGAAAATATCAAAGCCAACTCCTTGCTTTGAGTTTGAAGTTTGAGGGTCTGAGTTTGTTTTAGTTTTGGTGGCCCGATAGACTTTTCTTTTGACTGATGGTGAATCAGTGTCTGATTTGCTTGAATTTTTTGGAGAGTTTATCTCATTATCAGATCTACTTTCAGTAGGTAGATTCACCCTTTTGGTTTTTATTTTCTTTTCTTGGGAAATTGCAGGGATGAATTTCACAAAAGGAACAATAGCCTTGATTGGGCTATTTGTTTTGATTACTCCCACTATCTTGTCAGAACACTCCTTGATTTTAACTGGGTGACCTAACTTGATTTTATCCTCATTGGTTTCAATGTAAACTCTTGGTTTATTTTGAGGATTGGTGATTTGTTTTACTATTGTTTTAGGTTCAATAGTATTAGGTTCATTTTCTTGGGTGAGTGTGACAGAATTAGGCATGACAGTGTAGTTATCATTGTATGGTGGTGGACAAGAGTTATATCCAATACCAGACATGTCTTTGGGATCCTTTTAAGAATCAAGCATCTCGTGTAGCTTTACTGATGACTGTTGAAACTTTTCAAGTTCCAATTCAGTAAGATTTAGATCAGTTTTAGACTGAGCTAGTTTTTCAGTCAGTTGCTCATTCTCAGCTGCAAGAGTGTACTTTTCACCATGCAATTTTTCAATGTCAGAGATGAGAGATTTAATTTTAATTTCAAAGCCTTTTATTTCTCTCTTGAGCATCTCAGACTTGACCTTTTCTTCTTTGATTTTATCAGCCAGTTTATGATTGTGCTCTCTATACCCTTGAAGTTCATTTATGCATTTATCACTACAAAGGTTAGATTTTACCTCAGTAGGCATGGGAGTAGGTCCATCGTTGATGTGAGCCATAATTGCATGATTTTGAAATTGAGGCTTTACTTCCTCAGCATACATGCTCCAATCACATACTCCATCCTGCCTAATAACAAGAGCATTTGCTGACGACTGATTGCTTCCATAAGCTTGATTGGTCAGTTGGGTTTGACTCTGATGTGGTTGTTGATGATGATGAAGCTGTTGTTGATGACTGTTTGAGTGAAAGCTTGAAGGTGGTTGTGATGATGACTGCACCTGAGAAGGCCTTTGAGCATTGTAGTTTCTTCTGGGAGCTTTGCATTCTCTGGAGAAGTGACTAGTCATACCACAATTGAAGCATTTCACCTTTGATTTGTCGTATCCAAGCTTGGTGTTTTCATTGAGTTGAAGCTTTTTCCCTTTTCTGAAAAACTTCTTTGCTCTCATAGCAATCATGGCCATTTGCCATTGCAAGTCCATTTCCTCCACATCATCTGGATCCATTTCTTCCAGATCTTCTTGAATCAGATGAGCAGATGTAAGTCTTCCACCCAAATAGGCTTCAAAGCTGGCAACAAATGCATTGTAAGTTGCCTTTTGTTCTTCAGATTTTGTATCATCAGGACCAGGAGTTGCGGAGAATCCTGATGTTTGTGATGTTGAAGTTGATGTGGAAGTTGTTGATGGTCTATTGGATGGTGGTACTGTACTGAATCCAGTTGTTTTAGTTTGATCCCTTGAGGAGATGAAATCATCTTCTTCAGTAATGGAGGCATTTTCCACAGAGTGGTTATCTGTGGGAAACTTGTATGCTTCAATTACTCTGGGACCTCCCAAATTTCTGCTTCTTTCATCAAGTTCCAAGGCTTCAATCTTCACTATCATGATATCCAGGATGGTGCTTTCCAAATCGAGAGTATTCTTCAGCATGGTTACATCTTGTTTCCAATTTTCAGGGAGACTATGTAACATTTTCTTGTTTAGATCCTTTGACTTGTAAGTTACCCCCATGATCTCTAAATTATTTACCAGCTGCACAAACCTATGCAACTGTTTAGAGATGGACTCCCCTTTGGAGTGATGAAATGTTTCATACTGATTCACCAGCTTGTCTTTGTTGATTTCCGCCACTTCACTGCTTCCTTCACACATGATTTGCAGTGCATCCCATACAGCTTTTGCAGTGCCATACTTTTCCAATCTTTTAAGTACATCCATTTTAAGTGCTTGAGTAAGTATGGAGTAGGCTTTGAGGTCAATCTTGATCTTCTTATAGTCATCATCATTAAGAGTTAGGTCTTCAATAGGGATTCTTGAAGTCTTGTATAGCGCAGCTTGATCTGCAGATAGAGTCACTGGAATGTGTGGGCCTTTGCATATTGAAATCCAATAATCAGGATCAACACCTGTAATATAGTTCATAAATCTGATTTTTTATTATTCAAATTCAGATTTATGTTTGAGCATGGGTGGTTTCGAAGCATGCCCAAGTTCAGAATAATTAAGAGAATCCATGGTTAATAGTGTCTTTTTAACTTTTTTTAGATTTGGATTTAAGTTGGATTTATAGTTAATTAGTCCAAATGATCCAACAGGTCAAACTTAGTTCCGTAACAATGAATCTGATGATATTATGTAGATTTTGGTCTTTGTTTCCGTGTTCTTGGTGTCTGTGCAACCTGTACTGTTTGTTCGAAGATGTGTTCTTCGGATGAACAGTAGCAGTTAAGTATATCAGTAAGTATTCAGTAGTATTACTGAAAAGAGATGTTTGAAACCTCTAAACAGCAACTCAATCACCAGATCAATTGGTTTAAACCTAGATCTGAGCAGATCTGAGTAATAACTAAGAGCCAAAGCACTGATACCAATTGACTAGGTTTGAGAATGATATTCTCAGTTGATGTGAATCAACAAGGATCGAATATGATAATTGAGTCAATGATTGAGTGGCGGAATCAAGCAATCAATGAACATAGAACACTTAATATACTCATAAATGCATACTTGTATTAATTAGATGAACTGTTACAAAGTAAATGCTAGGGTTTTTAGCATTCTACAGTAACAAGACAGCTAATCTGTATATTCTGATTGTCTATTCTTCGTGAAACACAAATGTTTTAGAAGTCTCCAAAGATGCAAAAAGTCACCTCACATACGAGGTTTCTAATCTATTTATAGGCTGACTAACAGCTTGTACAAAAAGACTAAACTACCCTTAGTCTAAGTCTTCATCAGCATTTGTCTGTTGTTCATCCGCATTGACTAATACGGATGAGTACATCAACAGCATTGGTGTTTGGTCATCAGCATTGGTTAATGCGGATGAATAAACACGACCGCATTTGTTGCTGATCACCCGTATAGGTTAATGCGGATGAACAAATGGCTTGTCCGCATCTTATCAACTGTCCGCATTAGTTCATGCGGAAGAACAAATGCTTTGTCCGCATTTGTTCTTGGTCTTCCGCATTGACAAATGCGGATAGCCGACACGTTCTTTTCTTCTTATGCAGACTTCTGTATCCGTATTTCTTCTTGGACTGGGGAGATTTCCAGCAGAACAACCATCCACCACTTGAATTGGCATGTATGATCCTTTCAGGGTCCAACAATATGTACCCTTTGCTGTGGCCCTCTGACAAGAGTTAGTTGATGGGAACTGTAATCATATTCCCATCTAACTACAGGTTCCAAGTCTGGACCCTCCATCATCTGTAGAAAGGCAGTGCCCTTGGTGGAAGATCTTTCCTTCTCTTCCTTTCTTCTCAACTTCAACTCTTCTTCAATCTTGGCTTTTGCAGTCAGCTCGGCTAGATGAAGACTGCTAATATGATTTCTAATGACTGCAGCAGCTTCAAAGTTGGAGGGGTTGGAAAATGGCTTCTCTGCTAACTCAGCAATGTCAAATCTGCTGGAGTGTAGCAGAGAGGTTGCATTAAGTCTGTTGACTTCTCCACTTTCTCTTTCCACAATAAAGTTGTGAGAAGTTTCATCGAACCTCCACTGGATTATCTTCTTTCAGGCACAAGAGACTGACTAGGAATCTTGTCCTTTTTCCTTGTATCCAGTAGAGTCACCAGTTTTCTTCTAAGTTTCTTCTCCTCATCATTTATTGAATCCGAGTTGACGCCTAGAAGTCTTGCAGCCTGGTCCAATGTTCCTCTAGGCAAGTCAAGAAATTGATTTCTTGTGAAGGAACATGAAGATCCATCAACATAGGTGATGTTGACAGAGTCCTCTTCACATGAGATATCGCTCAAGGTTATGCAGTTTATGAGCTTAGTATTGATTGCCTTGAATTCATTAAGAGAGAGAGGTTGAGAAGGCTGATAGGATGGTTTGGATGGAGGTTGTGTAGGTAGTGGTTTAGAGGTTCTGGGAAGTGTTTTGGGTTGAAGGATGGGAAGTTTAGGTGGTTGGGGTGATGAAGTGGGTATGGGTAGAGTTGTGGCTTCAGGGGTGAAGGGTTCATCTAAGGGCTCAGTTTTGATGGGGAAGGAGAATGGATTTGGTTCTTCTAGTGTTGGTTGTGGTTGAGTGGTTGGGGTGAGGATCGTTCCCTGTCCCATTTTGTACATCTCTCTCTTCTTTCCCATACGGATGTCAGCTTTGATTTCACTGACAATCCGCTGGAGTGTCTTTTCAGACATAGGACCCACCTGCCTACCAGAGAAGCCATGAGCTTGGAGATAGTCTTTCATCCAAGCTTTGTCACTAAGCTTCTTGGTTGCAGAGATCCTTGCTTCTTCTTCCTTCTTCTTCTTCTCTTTGCTCTTCTCCCTTGCAGCCTTCTTCCTTTCTTTCTCCATTTGATCCTGCTCTTTGTTGTGGAGCCATAGGATTGTATCATTATCATATGGAGAAAGCTCTTGAAGATTGAAGCCTTTGGAAAGTAGGAATTTTATCCTAGCTTCCCTCAGCTGCAAGGCAGCTTTCCTCTGTTCCTCCTCTTCCCTCTCTAAGGCCAACCTGGCTTCTTCTTCTTGTTTAAGTCTGGTTGTCCTCACCAAAGTCACCAACTCCTTTAGTGGTAGCAAGAGTACTTCATCATTTGCAGCTCCTAAGTTGATGAGCTGATTAATGAGTTCCTCTCTTTTCTTGTTGTTGATTGCCTCCTGATTGGCTGCAGCTGCCTTTGCACTAGCAGCTAGCAGCTTCTCAGTAGGGAATCTACCTTTCTTCTTTAGCTTCTCAATCCTTTCCTCTTCCTGAAGCTCTTCCGCAGTCATCTTCCTTTTTCCTTTGTCTTTTGAAGAGCTTGACTATGGTGGTTCTTAGATAGAGGGTTCAGATTGAGATAGAGGCTCAGATGGTGTTTGGGATGGAGCAGGTTTGAGTGAGTCCTCACTATTCACCTCAGATGCCATTTCAAGAATTGCATCTGTGATGATTAGATCCTCGGACATCTGGAACAATCCTTCCGCAGCTTCCATTTCAGCTTCGGAAGATTTAGCCTGTTCTTCCGAGGCTTTAGCTGGTTCTTCCGAAGACTTCCTTGTAGCTTCGGAAGTTGAAGGAAATACACCTTCTATCCCAATTGTTTCAGTTGCTGGGCCATCAGTCCCCATTTCCCCTTCGAAGTGAATCTTAGGTTCCATGTGGACCTTAGGTTGACCAACTTCTTCCACAGTGGTAGAAGGTGCAGTGATCCTTTGAAGCTCTTCAGCTCCAAAGTAGATCAGTGTAGTATCAAGGCTTGGCTGATCAATGGAGGATCTCCATACAAACTTGATGAAGAGTCTGTAGAGATCCTTAATCATCTGTGAGTCAATCTGAAGGACAGATTGGGATGACTTGGGCATAGTGATGATGTAGGAAGTTGAAGTTGAAGCTTGGACCGGTGGTTCCTTCTGTGTTTGTCTCTGAACATTCTCCCCCTTTTTGGTAGCATCATCTTGAGAGCTAGATGAGCTAGAGGAAGAAGTCAATGAGACTTGAACTAGTACATGCCTAACAGACCTCTCTGTCTATGTCTCAGCTAGTTGAGCCTTGAGATTGTCAATCTCATGTTGCTGAGTGGCTGACCTGTTCTCTAAGATCCTAACCTTAGATTCAAGGTTTGAGACCTTGGAGAGCAAATACTGAATGGTGAGTTGCATACTTCCCTAATCTTCATGTGAAGAATCACGGAGAGATGAGATAACATACCTAGTATGTTCAGTCTCACCACCAGATGTGGCTTCTTGGCACCCTGGATACCTTTGCTCAAAGTCATCTCTTTCAGAGACATCAATGGGCAAAGTTGCCGTAGACTCAGTCTGATTGATGTCACCACTGTCCTGAGAGCTCAATGAGAGAGTCTGAGTAGTGGCAGCTGAGCCTACATGAGTTCCCTCCACATCAGTAGGACTCACCTCAGTTAAGGTTTGCTGATGGGGGCTAGAGATAAGGGATGTCTCCAGGCTCTGTTGATCTTGGAGATGGTGTGCTAGATCAACTTCATTGCCCTGGAGAGATGTTATCTCTTCATCAGTTTTAAGAAGGAGATCAGTAAAGGATAGGGAGGCTAAACCTACTGATCCAGGACCTTGATCAATGTCTACAGGCATTGAGCCTCTGGTGGGGCTATCCCTAATTGGCTGCATAGGGGAGTGTAAAGACTCACCCTGTGGGCTAAAGGCTTGGGTGTTAGGCTTTTAGGTTTGAGACTGAGGAAGCTCAAAACCCAAATTGATGTCAAAAGTGAAGGATGGTGTGACCTCGGACTGAGTGGGAGCCCATTGTTCCACTCTAGTCCTTTTGGATTGAACAGGAGGGGCTTGTTCAATCAGAGTAGATTGAACAAGGGTTCATTTGAGGAGTCTTTGATATGTGATTATGATGGGTGGAGAAGGTAAAGTGAGATTTGTGGTGAAGGTTGCTGGTGTGGGTTCATCACCTGTGGGGTTAACAGGGATGTCACCAGGAGCTATGCGCTCAATCATACCTGGAAGTAGATCAGTGTGTCTTCCAGTGAAGTTGGTGGACACCTTCTTCATGGTCTTGAAGATGGCAGACCTTATCTGAGGGACAGTCAGAGCAGCTGCACAGACAAGCTGACTCTGGTCCAACTCACAGTTGATGATGTGCTGAAGGAATCTAGGGTACATGAAGAATGTTTCCCTTTGAAGATTTCCTATGAGGTTAGTCAGCACAAACCTTGAGTAGTTGAGGTGCAGGCCTCTCACCAACCCATGAACTAAGCATCCTAGTTCATAGGGAGTTTGATCCCATCCCCCTGACTTATTAGATAGACAGTGGAGAACGATGTGCAAGAGAAACTTCCAGTTGTAAGAGAAGTTAAACTTGTACACAGTTGCCCTGCTTACATCTCCTCCATATCCCATTAGAGTGTAAGTGTTGTCTAAGTCGTCCTTGGAAAACTCAGTAGGAGCTCCTTCATCCTGGAGCTCTAGATGCTCCCTGATGATTTGTTCAGTAATGATTAGTTCCTGTCCACAGATGCTGGTCCTCAGTATCCCCATTTAGGGTTTTTGCTCGACCATTTCCCCAAAATTCGGCCATTTGGTTCGAGTAAACAGTGTGGTTAACGGTAAGGGCTGTGAGGTAGGTTGATTCAGAGAGAAAGGTGATGATTTCAGAGAAGTCAGCATCTCTTGAAGAATCAAGAAGTGCGACTTGGTTGTGCTGAGGGTTTAGCGCCATTGTGAAAGGTGAATGAAGATCAGTTTGAACTTGGGTGAATTGGAAGTGAGGAAACTTTTAGGGCAGTAAAATGGTAAAAGTTGAACGAGTCTAGATTATTTAATCAGTGGGGGTGACTGTGGAGAGTAACTGTGGGGTTATGGTGGTTTTTGGCGGTTATGATGGTTTGTGGTTATGAAATGACAATGGCGGCAAGGGATAAGTTTAAATAATCTGACAATTATTAGCAAAATCTTTACCTTTTACAAAGTGGGGCCCAAAAAGATATCCGTTACACAGTAAAAACTCTCTTTCCGAGTGTAAAACATTTCCGAAGGTAGCTTGTCTTCCAAAGGTAACTCTTTCTTCCAAAGCAAAGCATTGCTTCCAAAGATAAGATCTGTTTTCTTGAATGAAGAGTTTTATAAGCTTCGGAAGTAGATCTGATGTGAAATCAATCGCTTCTTCCGAGACTAAAAACTCTTCCGAGAAGAAAATTTCATGGAGGAATTTGACTTCGGAAGATATTAAGAATATCTTCCGAGAGTTAATTCCTCTTCGGAAGAAATCTATACTGGGAATTTTTTAAAGATATCTTTTGTAACAGGCTTAGATTGTATTGACCCAAGACATTACACATTAAAAAGCTTTCAAAAGAGGTAGTTTAATCAATGTTTATCATCCCAATAGCTGATATGAGATATTTAAACCTTTGTTCATCAAATGATTTGGTGAACAAATCAGCATATTGTTCATTTGAGTCAACTTTGATTAGCTTGATTAGCTTTTTCTCATGAATATCTCTAATGAAATGATACCTGATATCAATGTGCTTTGTCTTGGAGTGCTTCACTGGATTTTCAGTGATGGAGATAGCACTATTGTTGTCAATATGGATAGGAGTGCTCATGAAGTTGAATCCATAGTCTAACATCTGGTTCTGAATCCACAGAAGCTGAGCACAGCAGCTAGCAGCAGCAATATATTCAGCTTCAGCAGTTGATATAGATACACAGGATTGTTTCTTGCATTGCCATGAGATGATCCTTCTAATAAGAAATTAACATCCTCCTGATTTTGATTTCTTGTCAATGTTGTAGCCACCATAGTCACTGTCAGAGTATCCATAGAGATTGAAATCACTATTTCTTGGATACCAGAGACCTAGTTTAGGTGCTCCTTTGAGGTATCTGAGGATTCTCTTTGCAGCAGCTAGGTGAGACACCTTTGGAGCAGCCTGATATCTTGCAAAAATGCAAGTAGCAAACATGATATCAGGTCTACTAGCAGTAAGGTACATCAGAGAACCAATAATTACTCTATACTGATGTTGATCAGTACCCTCCCCCTCATGGTCTGGGCGAAGATTATGGTTTCTGGGTATGGGTGTCTTGGCTGGCTTACAGTCCTTCATCTCTAATCTTTCTAAGATATCATTGACATACTTGGATTGATTGATGAAGAATCCTTCCTTCAATTGCTTCACCTAAATTCCAAGGAAGAAGTCCATTCTTCCCATGGAACTCATTTCAAACTTCTTTTTCATGATGCTTTCAAAGTCTTTGCACATTTGGTCATTTGAGGAACCAAATATGATGTCATCAACAAAGACTTGGACAAGCAAAATATCCTTTCCAGACTTGCTAATGAAGAGAGTCTTGTCAATGGTACCTCTGGTGTAACCACTTTTCAGAAGAAATTGAGATAGAGTCTCATACCACAGCCTAGGTGCTTGGTGCAGCCCATATAGAGCTTTGTCCAGTTTGCACACATAGTTGGGATGCTGTGGGTCTTCAAATCCTGGAGGTTGGCATACATAGATTTCCCTATCTATATCCCCATATAGAAAAGCACACTTGACATCAAGTTGGTAGACAGTAAAGTTCTTGGATGCCGCATAAGCAAGGAAGATCCTAACTTCCTCAAGTCTTGCAACAGGTGCAAAGACATCAGTATAATCAACTCCTTCCTCTTGGGTGTATCCTTGAACTACTAATCTAGCTTTATTCTTGATAATCAAGCCTCTATCATATTTCTTGTTTCTAAAAACCCATTTAGTGCCTATGGGTACTTGACCAGATGGTAGTGGGCATAAATTCCAGACCTTTTGTCTTCTGAATTGAAGCAGCTCCTCTTGCATCGATTCAACCCAACTACTATCTTTCAAGGCATCTTCTACCTTCTTGGGTTCCATCTGGGATAGAAAACACGAGTACAAACAGACATTCCTATGATGTGTCTGTCCTCTTGCTCTCACACCTTCAGAGACATCCCCTATGATGTTCTCAGTTGGATGAGTGTTATGAATCCTAAGATGAGGAATCACTTGCAGTTGCAGAGATAGGTCCAGATTGGACATATTCTGATCAGGAACTGGAACACTCTGTCTAGCTGCTGTTTCAAAGTCATTTAATGAGGACTGATTGAATGACTGAGAAACATCATCAATGGTTGGCTGTGAAGTAGTATTAACAGTTGCCTGTTCCTTTAAAATACTGCTTCCTTCAACCTGGTGTTGTACTGGATCACCTGATGAGTTTTGAAGTTCATCAAATGATTCACTTGTTGAAGCTTCACTATTTCTTGAGATAGTTACACTATCTGATCTATGAATGGTTGAAGCTTGTTGTCTTTCAGCTCTTGGAGAATTTGGAAGAGGTCTGGGTAGCTCAAATAGTTGATTAGCATCAGCATCAGCATCACCTTGAGCACCTGTTCCAGCTGAAACATTCTCATAAGATGGTTTAGAATAGTTTGGAAACAATTCTAAGTCAAAGATATAATCAGGTCCATTCCCCCTAACACAAGGAGTGTGCTCATTAACAACTATATTGGATGACTCCTCAAATTGTTGATTCTTAATGTTGTACACTCTATAAGCTTTGGAGCTAGAAGAGTATCCAACAAAGATAGCATCATCTGACTTCTCAGCAAACTTTGCTAAGTTGTCTTTTGTGTTAAGTATGGTACACCTGCTGCCAAAGGACCTTAGAAAACTAATGAACGGTGGTCTCTTGTTCCATAACTCATAAGGGGTTTTTCCATGGGGCTTAACTACAAGAACTATGTTCTGCACATAACATGCAGTACTGACTGCCTCTGCCCAGAATGTAAGAGGAAGTTTTGAATTAGCTAACATAGTTTGAGCAGCCTCAATAAGTGTCATGTTCCTCCTCTCAGCAACACCGTTGTGTTGAGGAGTTCTGGGAGCACTATATTGTCTGGCAATCCCTTTTGAGTCGCAGAATGAGTCAAGAACAAAGTTCTTAAACTTAGTCCCTTGATCACTTCTAATAATTTTAACCTTATGATCAATTTGATTTTCTATTTTAAAAATAAAAGATTTCAAAGTTTCAGTTGTTTCATCTTTAGTTCTTAAAAAGAATACCCATGTGAATCTTGTAAACTCATCAACTATCACAAGGCAGTATGATTTCCTTCCAATGCTCATTATACTTGTGGGACCTAAAAGATCCATGTGCAATAAGTGTAATGGAGTAGTGATTGAATTAACACATTTGGATTTGTGAGATGTCCTGTGTTGTTTCCCTTTCAGGCAGGCAACACAGTTATCTTTGCAGAAAAACTCCTTTTTAGGCAAACCATGTACAAAGTTATTTTCAGCCAATTTATTCATTGTCTTAAAATTTACATGACACATACGTTTATGCCATAGTGTTGATTCATCACTATCAGCTTTGGAAAGATAACATGATACTTCACCCATAGGAGAAGCATTGTTCATATCTAGCTTGTACATATCCCCTTTCCTGGGAGATCTAAGAAGCACCAATTTTGGAAGAATTGTCATCCCTGGTTTGAGGATAATGCACTCATGTTCTGTGAAAAGCATTTGATGCTTTTGGTCACAGAATTGAGAAACACTTAACAAATTGTGTTCAAGCTATTTGATAAAGTGAAATTTATCAATGTTTAATCTACCATTGGATATACTTCCTCTGCCAGAAATATATCCTCCGGTTTCACCTCCAAATTGGACAGGCCCTCCATCATAGTTCTGGAATTATTGAAGGAGAGATCTGTTCCCTGTCATGTGCCTGGAGCATCCACTATCTACAATCCAGACATTGTTGTTCTTGTCAAACGGATGTCCCTGCACATAAGATGAGATTGTTAGCTTTTTTGGAAGCCCAAGCCTTGCTGGTCTTGGGCTCTTCCAAAGATGATGACATAATTGAACCAAAAGATATGCATTGGGGTTCAATAGAGGTCGTTGAAGAAGAGGTTTGGGCTGCAGTATCTTCCTTGATCTTCTAATCCATCCCTTGGTTGATCTTTGAGGATGAGCTTGTTGAGGCTATTGCAGCATGGACTTCTTCCGAAGCTTCTTTCTTTTCGGAAGAAGCCTTCACCACCTTTTCTTCCGAAGTAGTGTTCTTCTGGGTTGGTTTCAGGGAAGCTTTCTTATTCTTCCAAATCTTTGAAGCTTTGGCTTCCGAAGCCATTTTCCCTTCGGAAGAAGTACTTTCTTCCGAAAGCAACTTGGCTTCCGAGACCAACTTTCCCTTTTTCATCGTTTGAAATGGTCCAAATGTGAAACCTTCCCTGACTCCTTCTTTTCTAACATTATTTGCATAATGTGTGCTTGCTGGATTATAGTAACAATCTTTTGCCATGTGGTTGTGCAGACCACACATTGTGCATGCGATGTTAGTCTTTTGAGAATTTAAAGGTTGCTGTCTCTTGGGCTTCTTTTCTTCATCAACAACTTTCCCTTTCAACTTCTGATCCTTTGATAGGACAGGAGTGCTGGTATTACACTCCTTTCCTGAATCAGAGGTACCTAACACTTGAAATCCAGCTGAGATAAGGACACCTTTTTGCTTTGGGTCGATCTTTAGCTTAGACTCAGCAACCTTCTTGGAAATCTTTCTAGCAGCTTTAGCTCAGCTTCTTCTTGCCTTGGTGGTTAGGATTTGATCTTCACAGGAGGAGATAGGTGCATTTACCTGTTTCTTCCCTGTGGTGGCCACTATTGTTGCATCCTCCTTCAATTCTAGTGAAGAAGGGTCAGCAGTTGGAACCTCTTGCTCCTTAGTACCACATCTAGGTTGTCTAATAGACTCATAAGAGTGTGGTGGAGCGATTTCATTGGTTCCCAACCCTCCTTTGTTTTGATAAAACATTTTGGAATGGGAGGATGATGCAAGAATAGCTTGGAAGTTTTGCTCAGCAATAGCTTGCTTCCTGGCCTGAGCTTCAGCAGTGACAAGCTGGGCTTGAGCTTCAGACAGCTTGGATATCAGATCTTTGATTTGAGTCTTATAGTTGGTTTGTTCATGTTTTAAAAGAGATATAGTTTTCTCTAACTCATCAATTTTCTTTTGATAGTCAGATTCAGCTTTTAGTCAGATTTTAAGATATTTAAAGACTCAACATCAGATCTGATTTCCATATTGTAATCATTGTAAAGTTTAACTTTAGCAATACAGGCTGGAGTGCAAAGATGTTCATATACCTGAGTATCATTTGTTCCGGCCATGAGTGCTTGAGCAGGAGTCACATCCTGTACCATGAAGTTCCAGTCAATATCTTGAGCTATTGCAACTGTTTCAGTTGTTTTTTCTTCAGACTTCGAGGTTGAGGGATGTGTGGATGCCTGTGGGGTTACCAGGTTGTTCTTGGGAGCCTTGCATTCCCTAGCAAAGTGACCCAGTTGGTTGCAGTTATAGCACCTTGCCTTGGTCTTGTCAAACCCAAACTTGCTGTTGAAAGGGTTTTGAGGGAATTGCCTTCCAGTTCTCTTGAAGAACTTCTTTGCTCTGTAAGTTAAAAGAGCCATCTGTTAGACAATGTCCATATACTCTATATCATCTGGACTGAAGCACTCAAGGTCATCAAAGCAATATTAAAAATCACTAGAGTGTCCACTTCTAGAGACAAAGGCATAACTATCCTGAAAGGAGTTGTGTTGAACCTGTTGAGACCTTGGAGTCTCAGGTAGAGTAATGTAAAGTCCATTTTGTAAGTTGTCATGGTAGCATAGCAACTGATGTTATGGCTCTATGCTTTCCCTTTCAACCACATGAAGGGCTGAACTCAGTTGGTTATTGGAGTTACTAGAGGAGTTTTGCATGTTTATCTCCATCTGGAATGCACTGAGGATACCATACAATTCTGTGAGAGTAAGAGTCTTAAGGTCTGATGTTCTCTTGATCATAACATAATAGTGTGTCCATAGTTTAGGAAGGGAAGCCATGAACTTCCTTACTATGTCCCTGTTCTCAAGAGTTACTCCAATATCCACCAGAGTATCCACTATCTCAACATACCTGAAGTATGGTTGAGTCAAGGTCTCACCAGCCTTGAAAGTGAAGTTTTCAAACTGTTGCTTTAAGAGATCCTTCTTGTTCTCTTTAGTCTCCTTGGATCCTTCATACATGAGCTTCAGTGCATCCCATAAGTCTTTAGCTGTCTTGCACTTCTTGAAGCCTCTGTAGATGGAGTTTGGAAGAGCAGTTTGAAGGCAAGTCATAGCCCTTTGATCAAGCTCTATTCTTTTTCTATCTTCTTCTGAGTAAACGTCCACATCTTTTGGAATGATACGATTACCAGTAGCAGAAGTAGTGCTTGGTATGAAAGGACCATTAACAACAGAGTCCCACATCCTTGAGTCTTGACACTTGATGAAGCCTTCCATTCTTGTGCACCATGTGTCAAAATCTTCAGGGGTGATCAGTGGGGACTTGGTCATGGTACCAGTTTCCATATCAGCTTTTGTGAGAGCGACCATTTGAGTGAGTGGGTTGTAGGGAGGAGTGAAAAACAAGTTGATTTGGATGGTTAGATCACGCAATCAAGAGCCAAACAAAGCTCTGATACTAATTGCAGGATCGGTATTAGTCACTGAACAAGTGGCTTTTCTCTCAAACTCACCTAGAACAACCCTCAGAATGAGTCTAACAAGAGTTGATCACAATATAACAAGTAGCAACTGATAATAAACACAAGAGGTTAATTTTCAAGGTACTTTTATATATTGATTCTCAACTCAAAGGATTACAAGACTCTTGCAAGCACAATCTCTCTTTTTTTGAGTTACAATGAGAACTATATATATAATACTACCTACAGCCGGATATACTTTGATTCCAGCTGGAAACCTCAAACCAAAAGCCTATACTACAAGACTATAGGTTAAGGTATCTCGGATATTTTATCTGAGATTTGGTAGTCAGGACATGTCCCTGACTTACCTTTTGTCACCAACTAAGGTTAGTAACATGTACTATCATAAAAGGTAAACAGTGGAGTAAAGAATGGTCAACTACATGGCTCTTTAGGAAGAAGCCATGCTGTATCAGAAGTCTGCAGCGGAATGTCAGAGACCATACTTATGTCCACTGGTTTATAGCAGTGTCTTCCGAAGGTTAAGTTGCTTTGGAAGAATAACTTCTTCCGAAGCCACTTATACTTCGGAAGACTGCTTCTTCCGAGGCTTAGGAACTTCTTCTTTGTCTTCGGAAGTAGAGTTTGTCTTCGGAAGTTGATCTTTTACTTGACTTCGGAAGAACTCTTCAACCTTCGAAAGTTCTCATACTTAGCTTCGGAATCCTTTGTATGTAGCACCACAATGGACTAAGTGAAATGGTTTTGGTTGCACCAGCCTTTATCATGATCCAACAAAACTTCATTATGAGCATTGATTCGGTGAAATTGACCACCACCACACCATTATGTCATTTTCATTTCCCTCTTTCATTTTGATTTTATTACAACCTCTCTCCCTTTCTTGTAGGAAATTGACCACCATCACACCATTATCACATCACCCCCATCATCACCATCACTTAGCACTATCACGATGTGCCACTATTACCATTTATGAGTACTCATGCACGGATATATAGCTATATATTATATATATATATATATGTGTGTGTGTGTGTGTGTGTGTATGTGGGCCGGTTACTATACATATTGGCTAAAATGTACGAAGCAATCTAGGCTGTCCATTTAAAAATACCAACGCCTTGATATGCGTTGTGTGATAATTCCATTCATCTTTATTGAAAAAGGGTAATAAGGTAATTCAGTACTCAAGCATGATTATGATGCGATGGACAAAAACTCTTGCGTAATAACTTATGAAACACGCAAGTTATATTATTTATTACACAGTTATAATAATATATATCCAAGGTTCGAAAGATATTATGCAAGTCATTCAAAACTAGTTTTATAATCCCATGCCGAGGGTAAGATTGAAAATTACGCAAGTTAAACATTTTTCACGCAAGGTTCTACATGTATTACGCGAGCCATTCAAAAACTAGTTGTAAGACATCCAAAACTATATCCAAGCCATTCAAGGTTTTGAAATAACTATTCAATGTTCTTAATAAGTCACTAAAGATAATTAAATTAGGCAAGTTAGAATATTAAATATGTAAGTTTCTTTAGAACCTTTAACTTCCACCCAACACAGTAGTTGAAATAGTACGCAAGGAGTGAAGAAAAGTTGGCCTCCTCCTATTGCTTCACACACTTCACACGATTTGAGCACTTTATTCCCTACGTAAACAATACAAAAGAGAGTATATAATTTTAACTCTCTATTAAGGTAGCTAATTGTTTTAACTCGACTAGGATTGAAACGGTTCTTGAATTGTATTTGACAGGATCTCAGCCTCTAGTTTGATCAATTAGATTATGTTCGCAGCGGATTTAGCACAGTAATTAGCGATTACGGCAAGAACACAAAAGATTTTACATGTAAAAGTACAAACATAGAGAGAGAAAAGATCTGCAAAAGATGTTTTCTATAACTTCCCACGTTTTCGGCACCTAATACAACATGGTTCACCATCCTTTTATAGACGGCAAAGGATGGATGATGATGTCACTTGACAGTGACATCAACCGATTATTAAACTAACAGCTGATAGAACATAAAACTACTGAAGATGTCAACATCTGACATCTTCTTACAAAAGCTGTCTACCTATTACAAGTACTGAAAAAGGAAACTACTGAAAGCCTACAACGACTGAAGAACAAACTCTTCAGTCATTTATAACTACTGAACTATAACAGCTGAAGAACAAGCTCTTCAGCTGTTGTACAAACTACTGAAAAGATAAACAAAACTACTGAAAGAGAAAAACCATCACAACAACTGAAGAAGACTTCTTCAGCTGTTGTGACAAACTCTGAAGCTTCAGCACTTGTTCTTCAGACTTGGGCTTCAGATGATGTATCAGCTGATGACTTCAGTAGATGTCATCAGCTGATGTCTTCAGTCTTTGTCTTCAGACTTTGTGCATCAGTAGATGATCTTCAGTTCTTCAGTTCAACTTTTGATCTTCAGCACTTGTCTTCAGTACTTGAAGTCTTCAGTACTTGTATGTTTCAGTACTTCAGACTTCAGTACTTATCTTCAGCACTTTAGGATCTTCAGCTGTTGTACTTCAGATCTTTGATCTTCAGACTTTGATTCTTCAGACTTTGTCCAACTGCTGATGAAGGTCTTCAGCAGTTGTTGTGATGTCATGTGGGACTTAGAGGTTTTCCTGATCTTGGCTCATTGGTTCTTTTGGTCCAACAAACTCCCCCTGAACCAATGCAGCCAAAACCTATAATTATTTGTTGTCCCACTTATTGTTGGCAGAAATATTGGTCAATTTCCTTCTGGATCAGATCAGAAGTTGACCCTGATAAGCACTGGCCTGAGAGGAGGACTCTGATATTTGTTTGGCTAAGTATGGATGGGAAACCTGTCTTGGGGAACTGGACGCAGGACTGTTGTCCCATCCATGAGACCTACCCCCCTCGTACAAGCCTGTAGGATTCCCTGGTGTAGGCTTGAAGGAATATCATCTGTTCTTCTTTAGTCAAGTCTTCAGCCACACCATCGAATAACCCCTCCCGGCCGTACAGCTCTGAAACAAACTTGACCTGTTTGCCATTCTTGAGCTCAACTGTTGTGACTTGCCTATATGCAAATTCATCTGGGTGTCTTCCTTCTAACAACAAGTTGAGCTCATCCCTATGGAAGTTCTCAAGCCTCTTATAGACTAAGCCCTTCCTCACCACCCTATTGTCTAACATTTTTTGGGGTGGCTGCTTAGCTCTACAGGCTTTCTCGAACTCCTCTACTATCTCCCAGGGTGTTATTGCAAGAGCCACAGAGATCACTTCATCTACGATTCTCTTAAGTTGGCTCTTGTATCTCACAGGAATATCTTTCTCAACTATCTTGTGAGCCACCCTAGGATCAGGCCAAGTTCTCGCCCTATCTTTGTCATATTGAAAGGTTTGCTTAAGGGTGAATAATCTCAGAGCCTCCTTCTTCATATTTATAATAGAAGTAGAAGCAGCATAGGATTTGTCAATGCTTTTCAGCATCTCCTCATCGTGTAGTCTTTGCTGCTCCTCTTCCTCTAGCTTAACCCTCACAGTATCCTTCTGTGAGGTGGGAGTGATGGTTTGAGGTTTGGCTTTGGGTAGAGGGATGACTGCTGAAAGAGGCAGTCTATCCTCCTCTTCTTCTTCTTCTTGCAGCCTCAACACCCTTCTCTTCTTCTGCAAGGGTGGATCATTGGCTGTGGGTTTTGATGGTGAAGGGGTTGGTTTTGTGGGTTGTGTTTGGGTTGTTGGTGTGGGAATGTTGGTAGGCTCTGCTAGTAACTTAGAGATAAGGGTAGGTTTTGTTTGTTTTACTAGCAGGGTCCTGTTCCCAGCACCGGACTCAGAAAGGGCCTTAGCGACCAGTCCTTTGGTGAAATCACCAGCTGAACAGATCTTGGTGGCTATAGCCAAGATTCTGTCCCTGGTCCATGCCTTGACATCAAGGACTGGCCAGCCCAGATACTTCGAAGTGAACCTACTCATAGCCTCAAGTCTCTTTCTTTCCTCTTGGCTATAAGTAGTCCATCGGTACTCAATCTATTTTCTCTCCATATTTCTAATCTCCTGATCTAGCATGGCAGTGTCCTTGTCAAAGCCTTGCCTGAACAGCTGATCAATGATAGAGTCCATTGATCGGCTATGCTCAGCATCAGCCTCCTTGACAAGGGCGGCTAGATCAAGATCACCATTCTCCACCTTCTCTCTCTCTTTCTTTTGATAAGTGACACGGAAATCCTTTTGGATTTCAGCCACTTCAATTCGCTCACTCTCCTCCCTCACCTTCTCCTTCCCCTTCACCCTAACACTCTCCTCAGCCTTCTCCCTCTCAATTACCTCCTTTCTCCTTCTTCTATCTCCTCCTCTCCATCATCCTCTTAGCTTGCACTGATGTCTCCCCCTTTTTGGGTGCATTGGTTGGGGTTTGACTATCAGCAAGCGCTTTAGCAACAGCAACCTCCACCAGGGGTTGTATATGTGTGGGAAGCCTCTTATCAATGGTTTTCATCATAATTTCTGTGATTATAGGTGTGATGAGAGGCAGGGATTTCTGGAGGATAGCATCTAGCTGCTCAGGAAGGTTCTGTTCCTGAGAGCTAGAGCCAGAAGCAGAGGCAGGTGGCTGAGTTTGTAGGAGTGGCTCAGTGTTTATGAGACCTTCGGGTGAAGGTGCCATCTGTGGGTCAGTGGTGGCAGATGGACTTCTATCCTGAGACTTTTTAGCAAGCAGCTCTTTGAGTCTGCTTACCTCATCCTCTAGGATAGTGTTTTATGCAACTACATCGTAGAAGAAGCACAGGTCATCATCAGTGTGAACTGAATCACCTGACCTCCTGACTGTGTCAGGATATACATGCTCTGAGTGTGGCTCAGATATTGCATGTGCCCCTTGTTCTTGGTACTGGGGACTTCCAGCCTCCGGATTGTATCCATCATCGGCAGTTGCCTCTGGTGAGGTCTTATTGATGTTACCAGCTTCACCCTGCTCAGATGTTGATGCAGAGGAAGTGGCAGCCTCACTAGAATGACCTATCTCCCTAGCCATACTGGGAGATTGGACATGTGATTCTCTGTGTTGGGGTTTCCCACTGGCACTTGTGTCCACCCTCCCTTCGGTTGGAGTCTCCCCAGTTGTAATAGGTTTCTGGGGAGAGGGTGGAGTGCTCAGGTGGGTCAACACTTTGGCTATTATTAGTGTAGGGCTTTGTGGGGTGGTTTCAGTGGGAGATGGGCTTGAAGCAGAGTGCACATGGGGAGGAGTGTGCATTTCAATGGCAGTCTCCTCAAGTGAGAAAGACCCCAGATGTGTGGCTTCCCCGGAAGTGATTGCATCAGGCTCTTGTGGAGAAGAAACCTGTGCGGTTGTGGTAGGTGGAGTCGTGGTGGCTGCTGGGAGAAGCGGACCAGCAGCCACATCCTGCCTTTGTGTTGCAGGGGCATCCTCAGGGGACTCATTTCCCTGAGTAGCCTTTGTGGGCTTCTTTTTGGTTTTTGGTTTGGTGGGGACTTTGGATTTGAAGGTGGAGGCTGTGGGTTCCTGCTGCGTGGGTTTTCGCAGCCGGCCAGCCTGTTTTAGTGATTGGTCGGTTTTGTGCCTGGAGTATACCTCGGCTAGAACAGCCATGGCAGGGACCCCAGTGCCAACAAATCCCTCAGCTTGAAGCTGGTCTTATATCATGGCCATAATGAACCTAGGATATAAAATCCATCGGTTTAAAACAGGTTTAGCAGCCATGTCTCTGAGTTCCAAAAATATAATTTCAGTTAAGTTCAGTGGTTGTTTCTCAAAGATAGAATATAATACCTGTTGCCACCTTGTTGACATCTGGTCCCATGAAGATGTTTTGGGTGCCAGACACACATTCACCATGTGGAAGATGAGACGTTGGGGATCTGGGAAGTGTTTCTTCAACAAGGTGGTGGCAGAGAGGTCGCCCTGATAGTTGTTGGCTGTGAAAGATAGATCAAGGGCGCCTTTGGGGTAAGAGGTTGGGTAGGTGGTATCCTCCAGCTTTAGGGTTTGGCGAATAGTAGCTGGAGTGATAACCACTGGTTGGTTGTTGACGGAGGACCGGAGAGAGACCTCGCCATCATTCTCTCCGGTTTGGACGGTGATGTTCATCCAGAACTCCGATAGGGAGTCGGTGTAGATGGTGGGGTTCAGAAGAAAAGCCGTTTGGTAAGGTGAGTCGTTCATGAGATCGACGGCGTTGTGAAATTTGGCCCAGAATGGCGATTTTGTGAGATGAGCGACACAGTTGTGTCGAGGTTTGAGTTGCATGGTCGCCATTAATGGTGTATGGGAAGTTCTGAGGTTTTTGAGAAGTTAGGTCAAGTGAGAATTAAAAGCTCTGAAGGTTGGGTATATATAGGGTAGGGCAAAGGCTGAAAGAAAACTACTGAAGGTTTTGGTGTTAGTCATCAGTTGTTGAAACTACTAATGACGTGGTTTTAACCTTCAGTGGTTGTAACATCTGAGAACTTGGTGTGAGTCTTCAGTAGTTGAAACTACTGAGACCTTGGTTTTGTCCTTCAGATGTTGTAAACGGCTAAAGACTTGTTGTTAGTCTTCAGTAGTTATAAACTACTGAAGACCTAGTTTTCATCTTCAGATGTTGTAACAACTGAAGACTTGGTGTTAGCCTTCAGTAGTTATGAACTACTGACATCAGTAGTTATGAACTACTGAAGACATGGTATTGCTTCAGTTGTTGGAAACAACTGAGGACTTGGTGTTAGTCATCAGTAGTTGTGAAACTACTGAGGATATGGTTTTGTCCTTCAGTTGTTTGGGTATGAAACAGCAGCTGTTGGCATCAGCTGAAGAGTAAAATTACTCATCAGCTGTTTTCGTCAAATCAGTTGTTTCATGCTGACCTCCACATTTACTCATCAGCTCTTTGGCTGATTTTCAGATGTTTCATTGACCCTTCAGCTCTTATGAGTATTTATGCCTTCAGCTCTTGTGATCAGATGTTCACAAGTGCTGATTAAATACCCTTTAGAGCTAGTGAACAAATTGTCTTCAGTACTTATGTAAGATTACACATCAGTACTTGTGAACAAAATTTGTTCTTCAGTACTTATTTGTTTGAAAATAATACATCAGTAGTTGTAATCCACCTCACTACATCAATTGTTTTTAACAAATAATGTACATTAGTACTTTGAAGCATTTTAGTCTTCAGTAGTTTAGGAAAGACTAGAGACTAAATTACTAATCAGTACTTATAATTGACCTATGCTCATTAGTACTTGTGAAGTGAGAGCATCAGCATTGGTCAAATTAATCTAGCTGCAGCATACCAAGCCTTAGTACCAAATTTTGGAATGTGGCACTATCTAAAGGCTTAGTAAAGATATCTGCAAGCTCATCGGCACTAGGCACAAACTTAGGATCAATCAGACCTTTTTCATAGCAATCCCTGATAAAATGATGTCTGATCTCTATATGTTTGGTCCTAGAGTGCTGGACTGGATTTTTAACAATACAAAGAGCTGAGGCACTATCCATTAGTAATGGAGTCTTAGTCTCTGTAATGCCATAATCTAAGAGTTGGTTCTGAAGCCAGAGTATCTGAGATGTACAACTTGCAGCAGCAATGTACTCAGCTTCAGCAGTGGATGTAGCAATTGATGTTTGTTTCTTACTCTGCCAAGAAACTAAACAATTGCCTAGGAATTGGCAACCACCAGAAGTGGATTTTCTGGTGACTTTGCATCCTGCATAGTCACTATCAGAGAAAGAAACTAATTTGCAAGAATGCCCAGTTGAATACCAAAGACCTAGTGATTGGGTACCTTGCAGATATCTAAAGATCCTTTTGACTGCAATCAAATGGGATTCTTTAGGTGCAGCCTGAAATCTAGCACAGGCAGATATTGCAAACATGATGTCTGGTCTAGAAGCTGTAAGGTACATCAAGGACCCAATCATACATCTGTAAAGGGTTTCATCAACCGCTTTTCCTTTCTGATCTACATCTAGTTGTGTGATGCTGCTTATGGGAGTAGAACAGGGTTTGCAGGTTTGTAAATCAAACTTATTCAACAACTCTTTGGAGTATTTGGACTGATGGATGAAGATTCCATCATCCTGTTGTTTGATTTGCAAACCTAGAAAGAACTGTAATTCTCCCATAGCACTCATTTCAAACCTTAGCTTCATGAGCTTTGTAAATTCATCATACAACTTTAGATCAGAGGATGCAAAGATGATATCATCTACATAAATTTGAACAAGGAGCTTATGTTGTCCCACAGTCTTGATGAATAAGGTTTTATCAATGGTGCCTCTAGTGAACTTATTCTCTAAAAGAAAAGTTGATAGTGTCTCATACCAAGCTCTAGGAGCTTGCTTCAGCCCATAAAGAGCCTTATCAAGCTTGTACACCCAATCAGGATGTTTATTGTCTTCAAAGCCTGGTGGTTGACACACATAAACTTCTTCTTTTATTTTTCCATATAAGAAGGCACTTTTGACATCCATTTGATAAACCTTAAGACTGTGAAAGGCAGCATAAGCTAAGAATAGTCTGATTGCTTCCAGTCTGGCCATAGGGGCAAAGGTCTCATCATAATCGATGCCTTCCTCTTGTGCAAACCCCTGGACAACCAGCCTGGCCTTGTTCTTGACGATTTGACCCTTCTCATCTGTTTTGTTCCTAAATACCCATTTGGTGCCTATAGCACACTTACCTTTGGGTAATGGAACAAGCTCCCACACTTGTTGTTTCTTGAACTGAAGAAGCTCAAGCTGCATAGCTTCCACCCATCCATTGTCTCTTAAGGCAACATGATAGTTCTTTGGCTCTTGCTGACTGATGAAGAGAGCATAGAAGCAGAAGTTGGACAATTGATTCCTGGTTTGAAACTCCAGCATTGATATCACCAATGATTTGAGATGTGGGGTGATTCTTCAGCTCTTGATAAACTATAATATCTGTGCAAGTGTTTGTAGACCCATCAGCAGCAACAGATGGTGATGGAGATTCCTGAAACCATGTGGAGGATGGCAGCTCAAATGAAGTAGAGCCAGCAGAAATCTCATCAGCATTAGTTGTGGATGGAGCTGCTGAGGCTACAGGAGCATCAGGTTTAGTGAACTCAGGCAGGTTGTCACTGAACCTGAAGAGGTGAGTACTGACTTCATCATCATCAGTACCACCAGGTGGAGAACTGTTGACAGGCTCAACAGTTGGATGTTGATAAGGAACATATTGCAGTATGTCCAAATCAAACAACTCCACAGGGTTTTGTGGAATCTTGTCCTTTGGAGATTCATTAAACTTAACATGCAGAGTTTCTTCAACCTTCTTTGTCCTACAGTTGAAGACTCTGTATGCTTTGCAAGTTAATGAATAACCAACGAAATACCCTGCATCCACCTTACTAGCAAACTTCTAGAGTGGGTCGCTAGTGTTGAGAATAAAACATGGACACCCAAAGGCTCTAAAGAATGAAATTAGAGGGGCCAAATGATGAAGAACTTCATAAGGAGTCTTCATCAACCTCTTATTCACTAAAGCTCTATTTTGTACATAGCAAGCTGTGTTGACAGCTTCAGCCCAAAAGGTCAGTGGCAGCCCTAAGTCAGCCAATATTGACCTTGCAGCTTCGATGAGAGTCCTGTTCTTTCTCTCCACCACTCCATTCTGCTCAGGAGTTCTAGGAATACTAAACTGCTTTTAATTCCTTTGGACAGGTCGAAGTCATCAAGTGTGTGGTTTCTAAATTCTGTTCCATTGTCACTCCTCACACACTTGACCTGCAGAGAATACTGCTTTTCTACAAATAACACAAAGTTCATGATAGTCTTGGCTGCTTCATCCTTGGAGTGCAAGAAGAAAGTCCATACAAACCTGGAATAATCATCCACAATTACCAGGCAGTATTTCTTCTTTGCCATGCTCATCACTCTGACAGGACCAAAGAGATCCATGTGCAGGAGCTGCAAGTAGGCAGTGGACTATGGTTCTTCTATTGAAGGGAATGAAACTTTGTGTTGTTTTCCTTTTAAACAAGCAGTGCAGTCATCTTCACACTTGAACTCCTTCAAAGGCAATCTTCTTACTAAACCATGACTTATCAGCTGATTCATGTTTTTGAAATTAACATGCCCCAGCCTTCTATGCCATAGAGTAGATTCTTGAGGAGAGGCCTTGGAGAATAAGCAAGGATGGCCTTTTAGATCTATCTTTTTGGAAAGATCTATGGCATACACTCTTCCTGTCCTGTTGGCCTTCAGGAGAGTGTATTCATCCAATACCTTGTCAATCAAACTTAGAACTTTGGATGACAGAATCCGACAGTTCTTGCTTGTGAAAAGGGCTACATGGCCTTTATCACACATTTGACTGACACTCAAGAGGTTGTACTTGAGATTCTCCACATGGTTAACATCATCAAACCTTATTTCCCCATTGGAAACAAAGCTTTTTCTGATGATGTAACCCTTTGCATCATTGCCAAAGGAGACAAATCCCTTCTTTCTTGAGAGTAGTCATTAAGAAGGGAGCTGCTTCCTGTCATGTGCATAGATCCGCCACTGTCTACATACCAGATGCTTCTTTGGCATGTTGAAGAACCCTGCAATCATAACCACATGTTAGTTAGTTTTAGAGACCCAAACCTATTTGGTTTTAGGTCTGTTCTCAACTACAAGTGCAACACTAACAGGTGTGTTATGTGTAACAGCCTGAGGTAAAGGAGATGGTACAGAAGAGGAACCCTTTGGCTTGGACTTCCTTTTCTGTGGTTTCAACACAGGAGCATCTAAATGGTTGACTCTTCCCATTAGATGTTGAACCATCATCACCAGTTGTGTCTGACTTTGTGATAAGGCCTTTAGCTCTTCAGACACATTGGGATTTGCTGATGATGGATTCCTAGGTTGCACCATCTTCTTTTGAGCAACCTCAGCTATTCCCTGAGTAACCCCTACCTTCTTTTTAGATTTAGCTTTGGGCTTAGGGATTTCAGGCTTTGATGTTGCTAGTACAAACTTGGTTTCAAACACATTCTTCATTTTAGTTATGTCCTCATTAATCTTTTCCTTTTGTTTGAGTTTGGAACCCCTTTTGTACCAGCAATCATCAGTAAGATGATTGAACAAGCCACATATCTCACATGGCTTCTTCTTCATCTTATGTTGATCATCAGGTGAAGAGGATGAAACTGCTGAAGACTTGTTCTTCAGCTGTTTGCTATCAGTACTAGCGGTTTTCTTCCTAGTAGAGCCTGCTTTCCTGACATCCTCTTTAGCTGTCTTCAAACCTTTTCTACTGTTAGTTTTCTTCTCTTTAGTTCTAACAGTAGTTGAGGTTTGAACTTCAGATGTTGTCACTTGCTCTCCAGTACTTTTAGTACTTCTAGAGACAACACCTGAGTTGATCAACCTTTTGATCATGTGACAGTCAGCATTTGAACCATCAGTTGTTATAGCATTGGCTGATTGGTTTTGGTAGGAGTTAATGCTGACTTCTCTCTCTGATGATGCTGAATCAGAAAGTAGGTCACATGATGAGAAGGATTGGTTACTGCTTTCTCCATCAGATTCAACTTCTGCTCTTGAAGTAAAATCTGTTGGAGGAGCAGTGTGATTATAACCAATGCCAAACTTCACATTGGAAGCTGATTGCTTGCTAAGAAGCATTTCAAAACCCTTGCATGATTTCACCCATCGATCACACTCAACTTGGGTGGTTGCAAGAGTTTCCTTGAGGTCTCTGTACTTTTCTAGAAGTACATCTTCCCTAGCTTTATCATCTTTGATTTGGCATTTAAGCTTGTAAATCTCATCATTTTTCTCATTTAGTGCAACCTCAAATTCAGCTTTCTTTTTGGAAATTGTGTGCTCTAGCTCAAGATTTTTATCTATTAAAGCTACATTTGCTTCTCTAATAGAAGCAAATGCTGCTATGCATGATTCAGAACAAAGCTTGGCTTTGGCCTCAGAGGATACCTGTGATGAGGCATTGGATGATGACCCCTCAGCAGATTCAAGGGCCATCAGAGCAAGATTTCCAAATGGATTATCACCACCATGTTGACCAACACCTTGGAGTAGTTGTTCCTGACCAGATAGATCATCTGGCAGACTACTCCAGTCAACAACTCCTGGGGTGAAGAAGCTGTGTTGTTGAGGTTGTGTTTGATGATGAGATTGGGAAGATTGAGGCTCAGGAAGAGCATATGGTGGTTGAGCAGAAGGTGCTTGAGATTGACTGGGCTGAGGCACATAGTAGCAGGGGTATGGGTATGGCATATGACCCTAAGGCACAAAATAAGCAGGTGATGCCTGTGCTTGTGATGGATGGCCAGAACTGGAGGAATGTTGCCCTCTGTGCTGTGAGCTATTGCTGGGAAAAGTCACAAAGGGTGCAGAGGAGTTAGATCCAGATGATCTACAATCTCTAGCAAAGTGTCCAAGCCTTTGGCACTTGTGACACCTGAACTTGCTCTTGTCAAAACCAACTTTGGTTTTGCCAGAGAGACCAGGGAATTTCCTGCCAATTCTCTTATAGAACTTCTGAGATCTGATATTTATCATTGCCATTTGGTTCAAAATATCCATCTCTTCCAGATCATCATCTGGATTGCCCTTCAAGTCCTCCATCAGAAAACACAGATTATCACCACTGCTTCCTGAACTACTACTAACACCAACAAAAGCTTGTTCAGAGTTGGTAGAGAAATCAATATGCTCATCATAAGAACATTCTGATGTAGCATATTCTGACTCCTGACTTAACAAGGCAGCATTGCCTTGGACAAAGTCATCAGCGAGCTTGCCAGAGATGGACAACTTCCTCTTTTGCTCTATCTCTCTCTCAAATATGAGCAGTTTCCCATGAAGTTGGGTGAGAGATAGAGTATCCAGATTTGCACTGGATCGTAGGACAATGGTATAAGTGTCCCATCTCTCAGGCAGTGATCTGAGGAACCTGTTGTTCATCTGGCTATTGGAGTACTCTTGTTTGACCATCTTCAACTCAGAAATCAAACAAGAGAACCGCTCAAACTGCTGAGTCAGAGTCTCACCCTTCCTATGAGAGAATGTCTCATATTGTTGGGCGAGGATTTCCCTATTATTTGCTAAGACCGAATCGGTTCCTCCAAATTGTTCCTTCAGAGCAACCCATAGGTCATGAGCAGTTTCATGATGCAAAAGCCCTGAATAAATCTCATTTGGAAAAGCCATGGCTAAAATTCCATGGGCTCTAGCATCAATTTCGAACAGCTTAAGATCTTCGTCCGCATATTGTTCAGGTTTCTTCAGAACCTGTTCATTAGATTCAGGGACGCTCACCATAGGCTTGTATGGTCCATGCACCACTGACTTCCAACAACCAGCACTGTTGACAGACAAGTGGTGAAGCATACGACGTTGCCATATGTTATGCTCATTCCTCACAAGCATTGAAGGCTTGGTTGAGGAACCAGTATTATGAGGATCGTTCGTTGGTGTAGTCATCTCAGATTTTAGTCAAAAACAAGTTTAAGCAAAACAAATATTGCTCTAAACCACCAGAGAACCTCAAGTTTATGGCCAGAAATAGCAGAATCTTACTCTCTATAGCTAATTCTTGCAAATTGCTAATTCGATCAAACGTAGAGATCAAAAGAGCAGATTCAAATGATCAATAGTGAAATTGATCAATGATTAACCTGCTCTGATACCATTTGACAGGATCTCAGCCTCTAGTTTGATTAATTAGATTATATTCGCAGCGGATTTAGCACAGTAATTAGCGATTACGGCAAGAACACAAAAGATTTTACATGTAAAAGTACAAACATAGAGAGAAAAGATCTGCAAAAGATGTTTTCTATAACTTCCCACGTTTTCGACACCTAATACAGCATGGTTCACCATCCTTTTATAGACGGCAAAGGATGGATGATGATGTCACTTGACAGTGACATCAACCGATTATTAAACTAACAGCTGATAGAACATAAAACTACTGAAGATGTCAACATCTAACATCTTCTTACCAAAGCTGTCTACCTATTACAAGTACTGAAAAAGGAAACTACTGAAAGCCTACAACAACTGAAGAACAAACTCTTCAGTCGTTTATAACTACTGAACTATAACAGCTGAAGAACAAGCTCTTCAGCTGTTGTACAAACTACTGAAAAGATAAACAAAACTACTGAAAGAGAAAAACCATCACAACAACTGAAGAAGACTTCTTCAGCTGTTGTGACAAACTCTGAAGCTTCAGCACTTGTTCTTCAGACTTGGGCTTCAGATTATGTATCAGCTGATGACTTCAGTAGATGTCATCAGCTGATGTCTTCAGTCTTTGTCTTCAGACTTTGTGCATCAGTAGATGATCTTCAGTTCTTCAGTTCAACTTTTGATCTTCAGCACTTGTCTTTAGTACTTGAAGTCTTCAGTACTTGTATGTTTCAGTACTTCAGACTTCAGTACTTATCTTTAGCACTTTAGGATCTTCAGCTGTTGTACTTCAGATCTTTGATCTTCAGACTTTGATTCTTCTGACTTTGTCCAACTGTTGATGAAGGTCTTCAGCAGTTGTTGTGATGTCATGTGGGACTTAGAGGTTTTCCTGATCTTGGCTCATTGGTTCTTTTGGTCCAACAGTAGTTTCCTGTCAAAAATCCCCCGTAAAACAAGTCGCGAGTAACAAACCTAATGCCATGATTTACATACAAAGAACAATCTTCTTTTTCAACCTAACACAAAACACATATAAAGTGAATATAATGCTTTGTAATATCTATTTCAATATTATGAATTTTGTTTTGTAGCATGATTCCTCAATTTCAAATTATATGGCACATGAGTCACAATCAGTCCAATAAGATCGAGCCTTTTAGCAATCATACAATCCTTGTCAACAAACATATTTCGCTACCGACCGGTCCAAATAGGAGGTTAGCCCATCATTAATCATAGAGTTCATTGCCCGTATTGTTTCTTCAATATGTTGAATATAGTTTGGCGGAGTGCAATATATCATCGAAAGATCAAGCTCTAGCCTTGCTAGCGATGCTTTTTCGTCTTGTCAAGTATTACTGGATGGACCCTTCTCTCCATCATCAGGTGTGTGGGTAGCAATAATAAATATTAGTATTTGCAAGTTTAGTTTCTTCAAGGTGTTGCCTATTATCAGTTCGGCCCGGCCAACATGAACGTCATACTTCTATGATGTATGCCGAAAGTTGACCCCACTGTCAAAGCAACATTTTAAAATGGTTTTGGCGTCGTTACCCACTACTTCATGACTAGAGGTCAAGTAGGGCCCGTATGAAAGGGAGGATACCTTCAAACTAGAGTTGCCAAGGTAACGGTACTCCATGAAATTCTACCAAAATAACAATGAAGCATAAATCATAGAAATTGAATAATAGAACAAGAAAACATAAAAGAAAATTAAAGGATAATTACACTACATTATTTGAAAAAGTTGACCCACAAGTTAAATTAATTAGTTCACCACACGCTTAGAACGAAAAAAGAATAAAATATTGCACTAGAATGGGTCAGACTGTCATTTAACTCAGTATCTTTACAACATTTAATTTGTAAAAGAACATCCAAATCAACAATTCATATGCTATTTTTCACTTTGGCATTTTATCTAACAATTGGGCAACAATTAACTTGATTCACCACAAGCTCAGAATAAGAGATGTTATAGAGTTTCTCATTGTTCTCACTATCTTATACATGCAATTCTATCTTTACAGCAATTGATTCATAAAAGTACATCCAAATCAACCATGCATCATTTTGTCTAACAATTGGGCAATAGTTTACTTGAATTACCGCAAGCTTAGAAAGATACAAATACAAGATATGGTTTCTAAGTGTAAGAGACATCAGAGTAACACTAGATGGAATTAGCAGGTAATGAAAAATGTGTATTATGTTCCCGAACTTACATCCAACCTTATTAGTATAAGGAAACTACAATACAAGAGTGTTACCTTAATCATCAAAGAAGGTGCATGTAAAGCTTATCATCCGAAAAATGGACTGTGATGATTAAAACCAAATGTTTCCCATTTATGGCTCTATCAAGCAGATCTCAACCAGCACCTTACACATAAGTAAAGATCGTGATACATAAAAATGGCACAAAAGATTTTCTCACGTGAACCACAAGGATCGTAAAACTATGCAATACAAGAAGACGGTGAAAGGGTAGCCAAATGTTATGGAAAGGACCAAGGTGTGTGAAATATATGCTATAGGTAAGCAATATAGTGATCAAATAACAAAGAGAAGCAAATAGAGAGCCACTGAGAAACTCCAACTCATTCACACAAACATATACAGTCCAATCACCCCTTCTTCACAAAGTCACAACCTGTATGTTTTGGTTTATATTGATGATTATACATGAAAATTTTGGATTTACATCTTATGAAACAAAGGTGAAACCTTTGAGAACTTTAAGCTTTTTAAAGCTTAATTCGAAAATGAAAAGGGAAAAAATATGTGAAATGTCAGGGATTACAAGGCAATTGACCGCAGCCTATTGTAAGGCCCCGTTCCCGGTACGCTTACAGCTGGTCGACCATCGCACATAAAACATACATTCTCATTTATCTCAAGTAAACATTGCAAAAGAAACATTCAAAAATGACATTTCATTTCATTATAAAGGATTTTGTAAAATAATACGTCATTAATCAGTTACAAAATACATTGTTGCATTACATCACAAAAGCATTATATATGAATGGATGCCATCCAAAAGAGCTGAGTAGCCGCCCCGTGTCATTCTTAGTAACCATTACCTGCCAACTGGAAAAACATAAAAGTCAGTGTTGCTGAGTGAGTTCTAGTTTTATAATAAAACATGCTTTTCTTTCGTTAAAACCGTTCTTTACTTTCGTTCGTGAGCATACATCATACGTACACATAGATAATAACTATTATCTTCATCATCGTTCGTTTCGTATATTTCACACATTTCGTACTTATCGCACTTTTCGTACATCATTTATTATCTTTCACTTCTATCTAGATCCTGTCAAGCTTTACCGTCTTTATGGTACTGGACCTAGGCCTATCATAGACCTTCTATAATGGTGCACCGCACCTCTGGCCACAGTACCTAAGGTATGCAACAATGGTTCTATACAAATGGTCAATCACAAAGAAAGACCCTGATGTGCATCCTCTCAGGGTAGCGAACCCACACACCGTTGGGCTAACACCTTTCAATGGCGTGTCCCGACATACAAGGCTTGCAAGACTTTCTTTACTTTCATCATTCATTAATGCATGCATTTATCATGTTCCTCTTTCATTATCTTCCACTTTACATTACATAGCACTTTCATTTCATTCATTAACGTAACACATAAAGCCACAGGAAAGATAAACATACATCATAATAAGGAAGATCATCATACACAAATAGCATCATCATACAGGGCAGCATCATACATACATAACATACATCAAGCATAATCATGCAACATCATCATCATCATGCCCAACATAACCACTAAGGCCTTAACAGTCATCTTACATAAACTTACGGGAACTTCCATGTCAAAACTTACATCTGCACTTTCCCCCGAAAGTCAGTAATTAAACTACGCTTTCCTCGGGTACACAAGCCCTACATGGGCGTATGGGCACCCTTTAGTCGTAGGGCCTCCCATGCGACTAAACCCTATGCGAATGAACACCAGGAGATTGAGCCTCGTGCGAATGGACATCCATGCGAATGAACACTATACGAATGGACCTCATGCGGATGGACTCAATGCGGATGAGCACTTATGCGAATGGGCCCTCACTCGCATGACTCCCCATGCGACTAGCCCCCCAATCGTTTGAATGAATCTCAATCATGCAAATGAACCTCAACCGCACCCCATTCGGCCGTATGGCCTCCATTCGGACGCCTAGCCCTAGCTGCTGCAGAATGCAGTTCATCCCGAACCCAATCTACCATTTTCGACCACCAAGCTCATCCAAACCCATACTAAGCCCAAATCAACCATCCTAAACCTTAGGAATGCATACCACAACACCATTCAAGCACACAAAAGCCCGAAAACAAACTCCAAACGCATCACACGCAAACACATACAAATGGGTCAAACACACACACATAAAACGAGTTTTCAGATGTGTTCCAGCCCCAAAATTGACTGAAAACGTGTAAAAGAGGGGTCCTAGGACTCACACAAACAACACCGAGAAGTAGAGCTTCGATTGGACCCGCTACACGACGATTTTCACGCTCGAATCCACCCGAACCAAGATTTTCTCCCTTTTTCTCCTTTTCTTAATGCAGTTCATCCCGAACCCAATCTGCCATTTTCGACCTCCAAGCTCATCCAAACCCATACTAAGCCCAAATCAACCATCTTAAACCTTAGGAATGCATACCACAACACCATTCAAGCACACAAAAGCCCGAAAACAAACTCCAAACGCATCACACGCAAACACATACAAATGGGTCAAACACACACACACATAAAATGAGTTTTCAGATGTGTTCCAGCCCCAAAATTGACTGAAAACGTGTAAAAGAGGGGTCCTAGGACTCACACAAACAACACCGAGAAGTAGAGCTTCGATTGGACCCGCTACACGATGATTTTCACGCTCGAATCCACCCGAACCAAGATTTTCTCCCTTTTTCTCCTTTTCTTCTCCCTTGGCTGAGTTTTTTGGCAAGAATGGGGAGGGTGTGGGCTGCCCTCCCCCTTTTATACCCCCACTCATCCAAGTTTCTTCCCGTTTGGGAAGTTTGGTCCCTTGACTTTGGGCTTTATTTCTTTTCTTCTTTCGTTGGCTTCAAAGAAAATTTCCGGGTGTTACAAGTCCACCCCCTTATATAGGTTTCGTCCCTGAAACCTGTTATTCCTTAAACAATTACGGACAATACTGTCTCATCTCTTTTCCGGTCTCCCACCTAGAATTAAATCGGCCTACGTCGTTTATCAACACATGACTTCTTGTCTATCTTTGGCTACCTTCATCAGGGCTTTGATCCTTTCGAGCTTCTCAGTCATAGCCTCGATCACCTCAATACTTCCCATACGGCCTTTGGTGCTCGACCTTCACTTGTAAACAAGTAAAGCATTTACTCCCGTACTCCACCATATCACGCTTCATACCCGGCCACCAATAATCTTTATTCGGGTCTCTATACATCTGATAGTTGGGATATTAGTGTATCCACATACCTTACATCGGCCAAGTAGGCAATACTTTCATGCCTCATGCACTTTCCCGTCACTGCCATCGAAATCACCTTCGGAATCGTCGTGACTCAATCACCTTAAACCGTCACCGTGATCCTGTCAGGCGCTGTCAACCGTATCATCTTTTTGCGACACACAATGTTCGCTCTGTAGTCTACCAAACAATCCACTCCTAGGTTCACATCGAAGGGCGTATCTATATTCTTACCACTAACAAGCAATTTAGCACAAAACGCAGCAGGAATAAAACTTATACCACCGCCGGAATCGAATAACACAAAGGCTAAAGGTTGATTTACTAGAAACATACCTGTAACAACATCGGGGTCCGCCCTAGCCTCCTCCTGCATCATCGTGTAGGCGTTGCGTTCGCCCTCTATCCTTCTCCTCCGGTCCTCTTCACTCCCGAACCTTCCGGCCTTGGCTTCTTACAATCCCTGCTTATATGGCCAATTTCTCCATAATTGTAACATCTCACAGTCCCACATTCTCTAGCCACATGACCAGGCTTCCCACACTTGAAGCAAGTATTTGGTCCCCTTTTGCATTCTCCTGAATGCTCCATCCCGCATTTACCACACCTATTTGACCCCGCACCAGGTGTGACCACACGACGGTCATCCCCCGTGCGTGCTTATTATTCATCGGGACACCACCCCGTCCAGTTCTCTTCCCTCTCCAGTTCTGGTCTCCATCACCTTTCTCGCTGTCTTCAACCACCACCACTACAGTTCTTTCATCGTACAACCTTCCTGCCAAATCAACTACCGACCTAAACGTGCTCTGTCGGGCAACGATCATGTTCCTACGGATATCAGCCGGCAAGCCCTGAATATACCTCTTGATCTTTCGCGAAAGAGGTGTCACCTGATCCGGCACCGCCGTGCCATTTCGTTGAATTTGGTGGTGTACTGTTGATGCGTCATTGTCCCCGCCTCCAACTGCAGGAACTCCCTTTCAACTTTATCCATCTCACGGTGAGGACAGAACTCCTCAATCACTAGCCTTTTCAGCTCTGACCATCTCATCCTTCCGATAGCCTGGCTACCCTTAACTTGGGCTATGTTGTCCCACCAGCACAAAGCTGAGTCCATGAAAGAGTGGGCAGCAAACTTTACCTTCTGGTCTTCCCGGCACTCGCTGATATTTAGAAAAGCTTCCATTTCCCTCACCCATCGGTGAGCAGCAGCAGCTATGCCATTACCATCAAAAGTTGGGGGCTTGCATCGTTGAAACGCCCTATAGTTACAGCCTCGTGCCACCTCCTGCACGGGCTCTTCTTCTTCTTCTTCCTTTTCGTCATCAGAGAAAACCGTATCAGTCTCGAGCCGTCTCCTCTCACCCGTAGGTCTACCCCTTTCCTTTCTCTCCCCATCTCTAACAGCCTTTATCACTTCGGTCACCACAGACGGTAAGATCATCTGCATGGCCTGATGCACTTCCTCTGCAACCGCCTCTTTCATTGAGGCTCTTAGATTAGCACTCTCATCACCACCCTCCGGATGAGGGGTCTCGGGTTCTTCATGAACCACCTTTTTAACTCTAGGCCGTCCTCTTTTGGGTCGCGGTTCAGCACCAGGCCCACCATGACCTCCACCCCTCAAAGCTTTAGAAGATCTACCACCAGCTATCCTCTAACACATACTGAAAGATTCAAACACCAACACGTTCATTCAAGGGAACAGCTCAGTTTATGTCAAGTATAGTAAGTCCCTAATTACAGTGGCCAGTTATGATTAGCCACTTACTGTACTCTTCATACCCCGAGCATTACCTGTCCTGACTACACCAGTATCTAAATCTACAAACAGCATATACACATAACATGCGCACATAATGCTGGTTAATATTTAGAAAATACCTGATGGCACGCACCTAATCAGACTGGCATCCCTTCCCTTTCCATCATATTTTCAGTTTAAGTTTAGGTTTATTTTGAAATTTACCTGTTTCACTTAAACTTTAGCTCTAATACCAACTTGTAAGGCCAAGTTCCCGGGACGCTTACAGCTGGTCGATCATCGCACATAAAACATACATTCTTATTTATCTCAAGTAAACATTGCAGCGGAAACATTCAAAAATGACATTTCATTTCATTATAAAGGCTTTTGCAAAATAATACATCGTTAACCAGTTACAAAATACATTGTTGCATTACATCACAAAAGCACTATATGAATGGATGCCATCCAAAAGAGCTGAGTAGCCGCCCCGTGCCATCCTCAGTAACCATTACCTGCCAACTGGAAAAACATAAAAGTCAGTATTGCTGAGTGAGTTCTAGTTTTATAATAAAACATACTTTTCTTTCGTTAAAACCGTTCTTTACTTTCGTTCGTGAGCATACATCATACGTACACATAGATAATAACTATTATCTTCATCATCATTCGTTTCGTATATTTCACACAATTCATACTTATTGCACTTTTCGTACATCATTTATTATCTTTCACTTCTATCTAGATCCTGTCAAGCTTTACCCTCTTCATGGCACACAACCATGATTACTAAGGTCGAGTTACAAGGATTCCATTTCGCACTTTATTATTATATTTTGTTAGCGTTCATTTCATGCTTTGTCACTTCGTTCGTTTCATACTTTCTTTCTTTCATAATTATCTCTTTTCTTTCCATCAAACCATAAACCTTACCCTTCTGTTTCCTAGTACTGGACCTAGGCCTATCATAGACCTGCTATAACGGTGCACCGCACCCCTGGCCACAGTAACTAAGGTAAAGCTTAGGTGTACCATTGCTATGTGCAATACCCTTCTGTTCCTGGTAATGGACCTAAGCTTATCATAGACCTTCTATAACGGTGCACCGCACCTCTGGCCACAGTTCCTAAGGTATGCAGCAATGGTTCTATACAAATGGTCAATCACAAAGAAAGACCCTGATGTGCATCCTCTTGGGGTAGCGAACCCACACAGCGTTGGGCTAACACCTTTCAATGGCGTGTCCCGACATAAAAGGCTTGCAAGACTTTCTTTACTTTCATCATTCATTAATGCATGCATTCATCATGTTCCTCTTTCATTATCTTCCACTTTACGTTACATAACACTTTTATTTCATTCATTAATGTAACACGTAAAGCCACGGGAAAGATAAACATACATCATAATAAGGAACATCATCATACATAAATAGCATCATCATGCAGGGCAACATCATACATACATAACATACATCACGCATAATCATGAAACATCATCATCATCATGCTCAACATAACCACTAAGGCCTCAACAGTCATCTTCCATGAACTTATGGGAACTTCCACGTCAAAACTTACATCTGCACTTTCCCCCGAAAGTCAGTAATTAAACTACGCTTTTCCTCGGGTACACAAGCCCTACATGGGCGTATGGTACCCTTCAGTCGCAGGGCCTCCCATGCGATTGAACCCCATGCGAATGAACACCAGTCGATTGAGCCTCGTGCGAATGGACAACCATGCGAATGAACACTATGCGAATGGACCTCATGCGGATGGACTCAATGCGGATGAGCACTTATGCGAATGGGCCCTCAGTCGCATGACTCCCCATGCGATTGGCCCCCCAATCATGCGAATGAACCTCAATCGTGCGAATGAACCTCAACCGCACCCCATTCGGCCATATAGCCTCCATTCGATCGCCTAGCCCTAGCTGATGTAGAATGTCGTTCATCCCGAACCCAATCTGCCATTTTCGACCTCCAAGCTCATCCAAACCCATACTAAGCCCAAATCAACCATCCTAAACCTTAGGAATACATACCACAACACCATTCAAGCACACACAAGCCTAGAAACAAACTCCAAACACATCACACGCAAACACATACAAATAGGTCAAACACACACACACACATAAAACGGTTTTCAGATGTGTTCCGGCCCTAAAATCGAACAGAAACGTGTAAAAGAGGGGTCTTAGGAATCACACAAACAACACTGAGAAGTAGAGCTTCGATTGGACCCGCTACACGATGATTTTCACGCTCGAATCCACCCGAACCAAGTTTTCTCTGTTTTTCTCATTCTCTTCTCCCTTGGCTGAGTTTTTTGGCAAGAATGGGGAGGGTGTTGTCTGCCCTCCCCCTTTTATACCCCCACTCATCCAAGTTTCTTCTTGTTTGGCAAGTTTGGTCCCTCGACTTTGGGCTTTATTTCTTTTCTTCTTTCGTCGGCTTCAAAAAAATTTTTCGGGTGTTACACCTATACCCCAGAACAAAATAGGGTTGCCAAAAATTGGAATCGTACACTCATGTACATGGTTAAATGATTACTGGCTAAGAAATCAATGCTCGTGTAGTTTTGGTCAAAAGCAGCTAACTGGGCGTGTTATGTATTGAATCGATACATCAGTAGAAGCTAGATGATAAGGTGATAGAGAAGTATTGGTCCGAAATAAAGCCTAATGTTGAATACTTTAGGGGTTTTAGCTGTATTGGTTATGTCCATATACCAACACAAAAGGAGAACTAAACGGGATGAAAAGATTCATCAGTGTATTCTTCTCGGTGTGAGCACACAATCAAAGGTCTATCGGTTATATGACTCAAAGGAAAAGAATAGAGAATCAGTAGAGATGTAACATTTGATAAAGAATAATAGGACTAGAAAATGAAAGGGGCTGCCATAGAGGAAATAATAATAGAAGAAAAAGAGCCTGATAACGCAGGTCTAGATGATAGGGGCATGAAAGAAGGAAATTCACAAATGACAAGTTCAATGCCTATTTCTCAAGATCAAGCCATGTCAGTCCCTAGTTTCCTGTTAGGATAGTAGTTGAACTAATCATCGCTAGGACTCGAAATTGGCGCTTCCCACATTCCTAAATTCGCATGGTCCAGAAGGTAACTATAGTCATGAATCACTCACTTGATACATGAATTATTCAAAGAAATCAGACATTGCAATCTTATCCATTAGTACTTCAAGGCCTCTACCTGCTATTCTTAATAGGCAATGTCTTATTCTTTTAGGTTAAAGCCTAAATACTACAATAACTATTGAATTCACAAAAGCCTATGACTATGACACCAGTCTGTCACACCCTAGGTTTAGGTCACCCTAGGTCGTGTGAACTAATCAAGATCGTTTGATTATTTTATTTAGAAAATCATTTTCAATGGTTTACTTGTAGCGGAATTTCATCAGTAGACAATATCAAAATATTGTTTTATAAGTCAAATCAAATTTCTAAACTGAACAATACTTTAGTTCATAATATCATTTTACAAAGATCATATTTGTATTTACAAGGCACATGATTTCAAAACTAAAGAACATGATCTAAGTCACATTCAATCATTCTTTACGTGTAAAAGATTTAGAAGTTAATAGCGGCGATATGTTGGTGAATAACATTTATCAGACCCAATCATTTTCATAATCAAGCATGAGCATATTAATTTAAGATTAACAATGATAGTTTCATAGGATGAAATATACATTAATATCTTACGTTGTACACTGGTAATAGTTTATTATTAGGTCACCTGTGGACCGTTAATCCCTAGGGAGTTTTAATCCCTTTGTCTACTAAACAATTACCGGCCATGCTTAGGCATAGTACCTTTTTTAAGGTCCTATCCATCACGTATGAATATTTATTGATTGGGCCAATCTTAGGTATAACTCATCTTGGTTTTCAAGAAAATGGTGAATCTCAAGGATACACAAGTTTCATTTTAAAAAATACATGTTTTCAACTCCAACGTCAAGTTGAGCCTTATCTAAGTATTCTGGTTAGTTTCTAGAGGCTTAAGCAGAACTTTAGCTATACATTAAGCTACAATCGTCTACTAGAAACTTCAATTATCTTTGAATCTTTTAGAGATGAGCGTTGGGTTGAGAAACGAGTCAAGGAGGAGGATGCAACATGAATCGAGGTTAACTGTGTGTTTATGATGGTGTAAAAGTGTTAAAAGTAAGCTGGGAACTCTCCCTTGTATAGGTAAATTCGGCTAGTCGGTGAGGTCCGCGTCGTGAGGACGGTGCGACCCGCGTCATGAGAACGGTGTGACCCGCGTCGTGAGGACAGTGCTACCCGAGTCGTGAGGACGGTGCTACCCGAGTCATGAGGACGGGGTGGCCCATCTCATGAGGCAGGGTGGCACGCATCGTAAGGAAGGGGGGCGGCCCGTCTCATGAGGATGGTGCATCCCGTGTTGTGTGGAAGGGGCGCCCCGTGTCATGAGGAAGGGGCGCCCGTGTCGTGAGGATGAGGCGCCCTACGTCGGGTGTGTATCTTCAGGTGTCTAGGTAGCAATAATAAATTTTGATCTTGCAACTTTAGTTTCTTTAGTGCGTTGCTTATTATCACTTCAGCCCAGCCAACATAAACGTCGTACTTCTCTGGTATCCAGAAAGTTGACCCCACCGTTAAAGCAACATGCAGGACCCGCATGACAGGGCGGATACCTTCAAACTGGAGTTGCCAAGGTAACGGTATTCTATGAAATTCTACCAAAATTATAATTTAGCATAAATTACCGAAACTGAATAATAGAACAAGAAAACATAAGAGAAAATTATAAGACATTTACACTTCATTCTTCAAAAAAGTTGACCAGCAAGTTAACTTAATTAGTTCACCACATGATCAGAACAAAAAAAGAACAAGATATTGCTCTAGAATGGGCCAGACTGCCATTTAGCACACTATGTTTAAAGCAATTAATTTATAAAAGAACATCCAAATCAACAATGCATATGCTATTTTTCACTTTGGCATTTTGTTTAACAGTTGGGCAACAATTAACTTCATTCACCACAAGCTCAGATATTAGATTTTATAGAGTTTTCCATTGTTCTCGCTATCTTATACATGCAATTCTATCTTTACAGTAATTGATTCATAAACGAACATCCAAATCAATAATGCCTCATTTCGGCTAACAATTGGGCAACAGTTAACTTGAATCACCACAAGCTTAGAAAGACACAAATACAAGATATGGTTTCCAAGTGTATGTGTTGGACCAGTTTATGATTCTTCATAGCTAAATAATGGCTCCCTCAGAGTTAAATAATAGGCTCGAGTGGGTATTGATTATTTGTGTGGGTTTTGACCTAGAATTTATTTTCCCTGTTGAGTATGTTTTGATTTAGTCTTATGTTGGCTAGGTCTTTGGTAGTTACCATCTTTTTTTCCTAATTTCTTGGTATTTCAATTTGTTATTGTTTCATGGTTTTAATGTCTATATAATGCCTTTTATTAATGAATAAGCTTATTAAAACATTGAGTGATTTCTCTTATTTACCTACTTTAATTCTACAAGTGGTATCAGAACTATAAATGTAATGGATATATAAAGCCACCATTGCATGCTATAATTGTCACAAATTAGGACACTTCTCAAAAAGGTTTATGGATTCTACGTGTTCTAATCATATAACTGGGAATATGGATTTGTTTAAATGCCTAGACAAGAATCTTACGCACTAGGTCAACTAGGCAATGACAAAAGGCTAGATATCAAAGAGTTAGGAGACATCAGACTAACAATAGATGAATTACTCAGATAACAACATATGTGTATTATGTTCCTGAACTTACATCCAACCTTATCAGTAAAGTGCAACTACAAGACAAGAGTGTTACCTTTATTTTCAAAGAATGTGCATGTAAAGCTTATTATCCAAAAATGGATTGTAATGATTAAAACCAAATGTTTCCCATTTATGGCTCTATCAAGAAGATCTCAACCAGCCCCTTACATATAAGTAAAGACTGTGATACTTAAAAATGGCACAAAAGATTTTCTCATGTGAACTACAAGGCTCCTAGGACTATGCAATACAAGAAGATGATGAAAGGGTTGCCAAATGTTGTGAAAAAGACTAAGGTGTGTGAAATACATGTTGTAGGTAAACAAGATAGAGATCCAATAACAAAGAGCGGAAAATATTGAGCCACTAAGAAACTCCAACTCATTCACATAAACATATACAGTCTAATAAACCCCTTCTTCACAAAGTGACAAGAGGTATGTTTTCTTTTTTATTGATGATTATACATGAAAATTTTTGATTTACATCTTGTGAAACAAAGGTCAAACCTTTGAGTACTTTAAGCATTTTAAACCTTAATTCAAAAATGAAAATGGGGAAAAATATGTGAAATGTCAGGGATTACAAGGCAATTGACCGCAACCTATACCCCATAACAAAATGGGGTTGCCGAACGTTGGAATTGTACACTCATGTATATGGTTAAATGATTTCTGGCTGAGAAATCAATGCCCCTGTAGTTCTGGACAGAAGCAGCTAACTGGGCATGTTATGTATTGAATCGATGCATCAGTAGAAGCCTAGACGATAAGGTGCTAGGGAAGTACCGGTCCAGAATAAAGCCTAATTTTAAATGCTTTAGGGTTTTTGGTTGTATTAGTTATGTCCATATACCAACATAAATTAGAACTAAATGGGATGATAAGATCCATAAGTGTATTCTTCTCGGTGTGAGCACACAATCAAAGGTCTATCAGTTATATGACTTAAAGGTAAAGAATATAGAATTAGTAGAGATGTAAAATTTGATAAAGAAGAATGGGACTAGAAAATGAAAAGGGCTACCATAGAGGAAATTATAATAGAAGAAAAAGAGTCTAACAACACAGGTCTAGTTAATGGGGTTACCGCCCCCTAGATCCTACTTTCAGTGGTTGTCGCCCCCAACCCCTTCTATCTAAAGGATGCTTATTGGGTCTAGATTTTATTAGTATTAGAATTTAGGAAGATAATTTTAATATCCATTTGTCATATCTCATAGTCATATTATGAAGCAATGGCAAGTAGCATCCTAATCGACTTAAGCATGGTTATAGGTGAGTAAGTTACTTCGTAATCAACACCTTGAGTGCGAGTGAACCCTTTTGCGGCTAGCATTGATTTATAGGTTTCTTTCCATCCATGTTGGTATTCTTCTTTAATATCCATTTGCATCCTGTAGTCCGACAATCAAGAGGAAGATCAACTAAGTCCGACACATGCTTATCATACATGGATTACGTCTATGCACGCATGGCTTCTAGTCATTTCTTGGATTCAGAATCCAAAATATGTATATATGTAACTAAAAGTTTTATCCTAATCCAATATCAAGATTCTGGCATTTTCATGATCTCCGATATATCTATCTGGTTCATGCCAATCATTAGTACTTTTGTAGACACTAAGAATAACCGCCAAATCCTGAATCATTTTAGGTTTAGTTTGATTGATAGTTTGAGTCGTTGATTAGCTTACAGGTGTTTCTTGGATTTTCTCTAAATCCATATGATTTTCTCCAATCCCTCGCAGAAAGAGCTCCTTCTCTAAGAAGACAGCTCTATGTTTTAAAAAACCTAACCGATTGTATTTGGGTATCTGACGAAAACAACTTTATCGTCTCGGGGTTCCAATTTATCTAAAGATTCACGTGTAACATAAGCATTACAACTCCATACCTATTGTAGGACACGGTGGGTTTGACCTATACAAAATCTCGTAAGGCATTTTATACACCTTTTAGGTGCATCTAGATTAAGTATTCTAGCTGTAGTATTAAGAGCGAAACTCTAAACGGGAGTGACACAAGTTTTTATGACACATCATTAATCAAACAATGTCTTAGTGTTTGATTTATTCTTTTAGATAGACTATTAAGCTATGGTGTTTAGCGTGGAGTTAGTTGGAAGACGATCCCATATTTACTTATACGTTCATCAAATTAAGATATAACACTCCTCGGTCTGGTCAAAGTATCTTAGTCGTTTACCTAGCTGGTTTTGTACTTCGTTTTTGTATTGTTTGAATGTTTCAAAAGTTTATATTTATGTTTTATAAAATAAACATAACCATATATACTAAAATCATCAGTAAATGTAACAAGTACATTTCTCCATTTCTACCATCAGTGACGTAAAATTGACCTAGGTGGCCGAGTAATCGACGAGTAGTCGGCACTCCACAGGGTTCCAAGGCAATTTTATCCACTTGATCAACATTATTCGGAATCGATCCGACTCAGCCCAATTCTGCCTAACTCGGCCAAATCGAATTTTCACCGTTTTTACCCATTTTTGTTGTTTTCACCGGTTTTTGTTAGATTTGTTGTTTTTTATGAAGATACCTTGGAAGATAAGAATTAAATAATGACTACATCTATAATATTAAAGAAGGAATATTACTTGGTCCGTTTATCTCAATAGCTTTAAGCATTAAATGCAACTCTAAGAGGGTCTTGTCCCAAGCATTCATATTATAACTCATAATTAGCTGGTCATATGATTTTAGCAATGAGTTAAGGATAATATCCCCAGCTAGCTCATTTATCATTCAGGCTTCTAGACATGTTAAATGATCAACATAACCTTTCATCTTCAACACATGAGTGCTGAAAGAAGAACAATCCTGCATTCTTGGTGTAATAAGATTTCAACACGTCAAGCCTAGCATAATGAGCCTATTATAGGAACATATACTTTAGTTTTTCAATCACGTCATATACTGGAATATTTTCCGAAGTCATCCACATGCTTTTCCCAGTTTCCACAGGTGATAAAGGGTTCTTCAAGAATCGGTCCTTCTAGATAATACATTTTGTTCTCTGCCCTAAGAATAATTTTTAGGTTCCTGAACCAATCCCTAAAGTTGGATCTATTGAGTTTTTTCTTTTCAAGTATTAACATAAGATAGAAAGGTCATTTTGTTAGACATCGTCAAAATTCAAATGAAATTTGGTTATTATTTTCATGCCTAACTTTCCATTCAATTTTTATTCTCAATCGCAAAACTATAGGATAAAATCTTGTTTCACCAAAATTCAGCGAATGACTAAATCACTCTCCACCGGCATGGTTTTGCAGGTAACAATTACCAATTATTTCAACTACACAACTCTCCGTTTGGGTCGCATGACGAGAATGGTCAAGCATTGTTTCGTTTACCACAACTATGCCACTTGATCGGTTTTAAGTGATATTAGATCTTAGTTTGTAAATTTATAACAAACCTAAGTGACTTAGGAATCCCCGGTGTATCATCCACCAAAACCGTAGGCGTGATACACCAAAACCGTAGGCTCGGACACAGGGTAAACGCTAACATTGGGTTTCATATAGATTGGGGGTAATGTTACTAATTTGGAAGGCATAAAATATCAATTTTAGTTTGAGATTGTTTTATATTTTAGTTACCTGTCGGGTCAAAAACACATTGGATGACTTGTAGCATGAGGCAAGTTGTGCAATTTTAAAATCCAATTTTTATGTTGGTTTGTGATAGTGGTTTGAAATTACTTTAAATCACTTGACAGGATCCGGTTGTAAATATCATATTTAAACTATACTGTTTTATCACGTACCAATTCTAAACTAATAAACTCTTTTATTGATTTAGTTGATTAAAACAAACAGTTTTATTTTAAACATGTGTACTTTAAATAATTTTTTTTATTTTTTAACCACTTGTTTTGCTTGTGAAATTTAGTTTTAAATGTTTGGTTTTAAATTATTTGCCTAAATAATTTATAATAACCAAAACATAAAACAACACACATAAATTGAGCAACTAGTAAATTTTGTTAGGTTTCGGTTGAGCTACCAAACAAACCCAAACTAGTCTAACGTCACCACTATTATGCAATCTCCCACTTGGTTAAAGATCTCCATCTTGACTCCCGCATGTCCTCATCATTGGTCTTCCAATCTTTGTCTTCCGATTTACAAGAATTATAAAAAATTTAGAATAATACAAAAAAAACTTATCTCTTACATTAATCAATGAAGTCACCAAGAACTATTTTTTCTTTAGATGCTTCATCTGCTGATATTTTCCATATCTAGCTTGATCCTTCTTTTGATTCTTTTTTTTCTTTGATCTTGTAATTAATATAAGAGCTCAAGTTGATTTTCTTTCTTGGGAATTTGGCATTATGGATTTTGAATTCTTCATTAAGAGATTTTTGAACATAGGGTTATGGTCTCTCTTGAGTTTGTCGTGAATTGCTTGCATAACAAGTTCTGTTACGTGTTGTTTTGTTGTAAGCTTCTTGGTTTGAGATCTGGGATTCTTTGGTGATATAGATCTGGATGTGCAAATGTGATATTTAGTAGAACTTGTTTATGAATGGATTGTGTCGTTCTTCTTTACTGCTTTCACAAACCTCAGATGATTGGCAGTTTATCACAATTTTTGCCTTTATCATCATTCCTCTTGCATTCATTTGAATTAAGAGGTACCTTCCTCTCATCCTGAAAAGTCATATTTTGACTCTTTGCTTGCTCTGACTTACTCATGGTGAAATCAGCACTTGTTCTCTTACTTCCAAACTACATTTGGGAGTATAGGCGGGAGTATATTCCACTAGTGGTTCAACAACCTTATACACCAAACCTATCGTGGTTTAATATAGCTTTCAGGAGTTTTTAGTAAAAGAAAGTAGTTTATCAAATTCTTCAAATTTAATATTATATTTATCTACATAGGAGTTTGCTATTACTAGATCATCCTTTGCCGACTTCAACCTATCAAGCGATCATCAATCTGGGTTTTTAGATTTGTTTGTATATGTTTTGATGTTGAAATAACCTTTTCTAGCTTTTTTATATTTTTCTTTTAAGCTTGATCAATTTTCTTAAAATTCGTTTTAAGAATATTAATTGACTCAACATAGTTTATCCAATCAAGATTGTGATTTCTATACATATTGATTCCGAACCAAACTAATTGTTTGCAAACACGCACTAGCAACCGGAGGAGGCAACATAATTCATACTTCTACAAAGGTCGAAATCCCAATACTATCACCCTTCGTTGACAAACAAGAGGTGAGGGCTATGGATGACTTTCATTGGGGGATGGAACAAGACTTCGAGACCATCGATATCATTGATGATGCTAAAAAGATCAAGAATACAACCCTTTACTTAAAGGAAACTGCACCTTTATTGTAAGACCCCATTCCCGGGCACCTCACAGTTGGTCATTCATAGCACAAAAGATACATCTTTTATGTAGACTAGGTAGGCACTACATCCACGTCGCATGTACTTTCCTACCACCGCCATCGAAATCACCTTCGAGATTACAGTAACGCGATCTCCATAAACCGACACCAAACTCCCATCGGGCGCAACTCATCGAAACATTTCTTGCGACATACGATGTTCGCCTCATAGGTTGCTAACCAGTCCATCCCTAGTACTACATCGAATCCACCTAAGGGCATCACATATAACTTAGCAGCAAACCTATGACCTTCTAATTCTATGATGCAGTCCTCCATCATATCAGTAATTCTAATGGACTTACCAATAGCAGTCTCTACATCGAATGACTCACTAATACTTCTACTACTAGCAGACAATTTAGCATAAAAAGTAGTAGAAATAAAACTCCTACTAGCACCAGAATCAAATAATACGGTGCCACAAGTTTGGTTTACTATAAACATACCTGACACGGCATCAGGGTCTACTCTGGCTTCCTCCCAGGTCATCGTATAAGCTCTAGCACTCGCCCTCGTTCCTCCTTCTTCAGATTTCTTCTTCTCCGCAGAGCTTTCCGCCATCGGCTTCTTGCAGTCCTTGCTCGCGTGGCCCTCCTCGCCACACCTATAACATCTCAGCACCCTACAGACTCTAGCGATGTGGCCAGGCTTGCCAGGCTTGCCACACTTGAAGCACACATTCAATCCCAGCCTACACTCAACTGTATGCTCCCTTCCACATTTGCCGCATTTCCTCAGTCCCGGGCTTGACCACACCCTACGATCATCCACCTTTATCTTCTTATTATTTGGAGTAAAAACACCATGTCCAAACCTCTTCCCATTCCAGTTCTTATCTCCACCACTCGTCTTCTTCACCTCCACCATTGTCTCCTCCCGTTCATCGTACAACCTGCCCGCCTAGTCTATAACAGATCGAAAAGTACCTGGCTGAGCAGCGATCCGATGTATGCGAATATCAGCCGGTATCCCTGAATGTACCTCTTGATCTTCCTTGACACTTGCATCACCTGATCTGGCACCAGCCTCACCATTTCGTTGAATTTGGTGGTGTACTGCTGGTTGGTCATGGTTCCCGCTTCAAGCTGTAGGAACTCCCTCTCGATCTTGTCAAGTTCCCTGTGAGGACAGAATTCCTCGATCACTAACTTCTTCAGCTCCTTCCATTGCATCTTCCCAATGGCTCTGGCACCCTCAGCTTAGACAATGTTGTCCCACCAACACAGTGCTGAGGCGGAAAAAGAGTGGGTGGCGAACTTCACCTTCTGATCTTCGTGATACTCACTGATCTCCAACACTGCTTTCATCTCCCTCACCCAGCGGTGAGCGGCAGCAGCATTACCGTTTCCATCGAAGGTAAGGGGCTTACACCTCTGGAATGCCCCATAACTGCACCCTTTGGTTGTTACCCCCACTGAGTCATCCTCCTCATCATCGGACAACATGGTCTCAGGCTCCGGTCGTTCCTCCTCCCCCTTGCTTTCCTTGCCCGTGGATCCCTTCCTATCTCCCTTCTCTTTCCATTCCTCATTCCTCACAACCCTGATAACTTCAGTCACTACAGACGGTAAGACTGTCTGCATGACCTGGTGTACCTCATCAGCAATCGCCTCCCTAGCTGAGGCATTCAAACTAGCATTCTCATTCTCCTCACTTTGACCATGAACCTTAGGGTTCTCATGAGCAGCCTCAGGAGCCTTAGCACTACTCCTGGTCACACGTGGCCCAGTACCATGTCCACCACGACCTCTTCCTCTAGAAGCCTTCGAAGATTTTCGTCCTGCCATTCCCTAAACGCTATAAGATTCAAACAATAACACAGTCATTCAAGGCAATTCTTAGCCTATGTTAAGTATAGTAAGTCCCTAATTACAATGGCCAGTTGTGATAAGCCACTTACTTTACTCTTCACACCCCAAGCATTTCCTATCCTGACTACATCTGTATCTCAACCTACTAAGAACACATAAGTCAAATATCACACGCACATAATACTGATTAACTTTAAGGAAAGAAATACCTAATGGCACGTACCTACTCGGGCTGACATCCCTCTATTCGTCCTATTTTCGGTTTAAGTTTAGGTTTTTGAAAATATTTTACCCAATTCACTTAAACTATGGCTCTGATAACAACTTTTAAGGCCCCGTTCCTGGGCACCTCACAGTTGGTCATTCATAGCACTAAAGATACATATTAATATGCATTTCATAAAATAAGTAGCGAATTTACTTTAAACAAAAGCCATTCATTTATATTGATAAATATTGTTGTTAAGCAATACAATGGAATTTGAGTTACAAAAGCTTGTTCAATTGCATTACAAAACAACAATATCATAAGTATTGAATGGATGTCAGTCTTGTCCCGCTGAGTAGCTTCACCTTCGTGCCATCCTCAGCAATATTTACCTGCCAACTGAAAATGTATAAAAGTCAGTGTTGCTGAGTGAGTTCTAGTTTCAAAAGTATTAAAATACCTTGTATAAAGTATAATATAAAAATATTCTTTCAATAAAATACTTTCCTTACTTTGGTACGTGAGCATGCATCAAATATAAATCAAGGTAATACTTTCTTTCTTTTTTTCTTTACTGTACACCTTTGTTCATTTTATACTTTTTAACATTATCTTTCACTGTCTATATGGACCAACGTGCAATACCCCGAACTTTATGCACGAAACTGGTGGTGGGCCTGTGGTCTACAAATAGACCATGAACATTATGCACGAAGCTGACCCAGTCACCTAGGGTATGCCACAAGGGTCCTGCCAATCTCAATGATTGACCATGTGTGCATCTTTCGGGGTAGCTAACCCGCATCACAGTTGAGCTAACGACAACATGGTCGTGCACCTCCTATAAGCTTGCAAGACTTTCATTATTTAATTACGTTCCACTTTTCTTTATCATTAATCTTTCACTTTTGTTAATGATAATACTTTGTAGTTATGATCATAGACATGGGCTTATAATCATACTTAGGCGTCTGAGACTAAGTCTTAGGCGCATGAACAACTGTTCAGGCGCATGGGCTTATACTCAGAAATTCTAAGGCATAATTTGGGCGCATGGGGTACTGTTTGGGCGCATGGCATACACTTAAATATTTCTAAGGTAAATTCAGGTGCATGGGCCTTATTTAGGCGTATGAACACCTTTCTAACATGTTTCTAAGCTGTTTTCAGACCCAAACCTTTATACCATCATGTTCTAAGTTTACCGCGGCCATTCTAAACATAAATATCACATAAACATCCATCAAACATCATCATACAAATATAAACACATACGGGTATACATTCATAACATTTATAAAATCATTTTAATACATTTTCAGCCCCAAGAAAGTTTAAAACAAGTAAAATACGGGATCTAGAACTCACCTAATGTAGTATTCAAGTAAAACTCCACCAAACTTGGAGTTACCAAGAGTTCAAACACCTAACAAGCAAACACACACCAACCGAACACATAAAACACATAATAATCGGTTCTAAGGTGGAAAACCCCACAAAACCGAGGCAAAAACACAAGAAAACACTTACCATCAAAGATTTTAGCTTCTTCTCTTCTTCAAACCAAGAGGACTTTAGGGTTTTCTCTTCTTCTTCTTTTGTCAACCAAAAAGCAGATGAAAAAGGTTTATATGGGCGGCCATACCCATATATATTATATGATTTTGACTTTTGTACTATTTTACACTTTGGCCCCTTTCACTTGTGCTCCTTTTCCTTTTATGAAATATACTTTTATTTCTCTCTTATTTTAAGAAAGTTTCGGGTGTTACAAGTCTACCTCCTTAAAGAGGTTTCATCCCCGAAACCTGTCACTCTTCAAATAGTTGTGGGTAATGTTTCCTCATTTCCTCTTTTGTCTCCCACGTAGACTCAGGACCCTTTTTTGCTTCCATTATACACACACCAGTGGAACCACTTTATTCCTTAACATTTCTCTTTACGATTAAGGACCGCCACTGGTTGTTCCACAAAGTTGAGCCGTTCATCCACCTCAATATCTTCCAATGGTACAACCATATCCTCGTCAGCTAAACACTTCCGTAAATGAGATACATGGAATGTCTGGTGAATTCCACTTAACTCATCGGGTAGTTCTAACCTATAGGCCACCTCTCCTACTCGTGCGATGATTCAGAAAGGTCCTATATATCTCGGGCTCAACTTGCCCCGCTTTCTGAACCGAATGATACCCTTCCAAGGTGAGACCTTCAACACGACTCTATCTCCCACCTTGAACTCAATCGGTCTACGTCGTTTATCAGCATACGACCTTTGTCTATCTTTCGCCGCCTTCATGAAGGCATTGATCTATTCTAACTTGTGAATCATAGCCTCGATCACCTCGACACCTCCTAGATCTTTCTGCTCAATGTCTCCCCAACATACGGGCGTCCTACATCTTCTACCGTATGGCATCTCATATGGTGGCATGCCAATACTAGCATGATAACTATTGTTATATGAGAATTCCGCTAACGGTAAGTGATCATCCCAACTTCCTCCAAAATCGATCACACACGCTCGGAGCATATCCTCGAGCATCTGAATCGTCCTCTCAGACTGACCATCTATCTGAGGATGATAAGCCATGCTAATATGCAGCCTCATCCCCATCGTATCATGGAATCTCTTCTAAAACTTTGAGGTGAATAAGGTGTCACGATCCGACATGATAGACACCGGCACGCCATGACGAGCTACAATCTCCTTGATGAACAGACCCACCAGTCATTCGGATGAGTACGTCTCGTGGATCGGTAAGAAGTGAGCACTCTTTGTCAGCCGATCGACTATCACCCAAATGGTATCACAACCCTTCGTCGTGCGGGGTATCTTACTAATAAAGTCCATGGTGATGTGCTCCCACTTCCACTCGGGTATATCCAACAGTTGGATTTTCCCGTAAGGTTTCTGATGCTCTGCCTTCACTTGCAAGCAAGTAAGGCACTTACTCACATACTCCATCATGTCCGCTTCATACCCGGCCACCAATATTCCTTCTTCATGTCTTGATACATCTTGGTGGCACCGGGATGAATGGAGTATCGAGTCTTGTGAGCTTCATCTATGATTCGCCCTCGTAGATCTCCATAATGAGGGATCCATATTCGTCCAAAGAAGCTTCTAACCCCGTGGGTGTTTTCTCCCAGTCCCGCGACTAGACCTCTCATTCGTTCAGAGTTGACGCAATCATCTTCCAATGCCTCATCTTGAAATTCTTTCTCTTGTGTCATCACGTCCGAGGTCAACACTAACTGATACGCCTTCACCTGAATCGGCTCGGGTCTCCCCTTTCGGCTCAAGGCATTGGCCACAACGTTGGCCATGCCCGGATGGTAGTGGATCTCACAGTCATAATCTTTGATGAGCTCTAACAATCTCCTTTGCCTCATGTTGAGATCCTTTTACTCAAAGAAGTAATTCAAGCTCTTGTGGTCGGTGAAGATGGTGCACTTTGTCCCGTATAAGTAGTGCCTCCAAATCTTCAACGCGAAGACCATAGCCGCTAACTCCACGTCATAGGTAGGGTAGTTAACTTCATGGGTTTTCAACTGTCAGGATGCGTAGGCTATCACCCTTCCACGTTGCATTAACACGCAACCTAGTCCCAAATAAGAGCCATCCGAATACACCACTAAGTCCTCACTCCCTTAGGGAAATTTCAAGACAGAAGCTTGGGTTAATCTCGTCTTCAACTCCTCAAAACTACACTCATGTTCTCGACTCCACACGAACTTCACATCCTTGCGAGTCAATTTGGTCAAAGGCGAGGCTATCTTAGAAAAGTCTTGAATGAATCTCCTGTAATATCCCGCCAAAACCCAAGAAACTCCGGCTCTCAGATGGCGTCTTTGGAGACTTTCATTGCATCACCGTCTCAACCTTTGTCGGGTCCACCATGATTCCCTCAGCATTAACAACATGACCCAAAAATTGGACCTTGCGCAACCAAAAAACACACTTAGAGAATTTAGCATACAACTTCTCTCTCCTAAGTGTCTCCAATACCTCGCGTATGTGGCCGGCATGTTCTTCCTCACTCTTAAAATAAATCAGGATATCATCAATAAACACAATCACTGATTTATCTAACATCGGGCGACACACTCGGTTCATCAATTCCATAAAGGTAGCTGGAGCGTTAGTTAATCCAAAAGACATAACGAGGAACTCGTACTGTCCATAACGCGTACGAAAAGCTATCTTAGGAATGTCTTATTCCTTCACCTCCAATTGATGGTAGCCAGATCAAAGATCTATCCTCGAGAACTAACTGGCACCTTATAGCTGATCAAACAAGTCATCAATCCTTGGTAATGGATACCGATTCTTCACTGTCAACTTGTTCAGCTCACGGTATTTGATGCACATTCGCATACTACCGTCCTTTTTCTTTACGAACAAGACCGAAGCACCCTATGGAGAGATACTTGGTCGAATGAATCCCTTATCCATTAACTCCTGCAATTGGTCCATGAGTTCCTTCATCTCAGTCGGAGCTAATCGATAAGGTGCTTTTGCAATGGGTTAAGAACCGGGTATCAGATCAATCTGGAACCGATCTCGCGATCTGGTAGCACTCCTGGCAAGTCTTCTGGAAACACGTCTGGGAAATCACGCACCACTGGTACATCAGGTAATTGTGGCACAGACACGTCCACATCTTTAATGCGGGCTAGGTAGGCACTACATCCACGTCGCATGTACTTTCCTACCACCGCCATCGAAATCACCTTCGGGATTGCAGTAACACGATCTCCATAAACCGTCATCAAACTCCCATCGGACAGAACAAGTCGAATCATCTTCTTGCGACATACGATGTTTGCCTCAAAGGTTGCTGATGTGCTCCAAATTATACATAAAAACACTATCAAAAGCACATCAATTATTCTTTGATATCTTCCGAAATATGATGATTATGTACTCAAAATCGTTTAATTGTGTTTTCAGGTGTTGTGAAGGGCAAGATGGACAAAAGGAGCATATTTTGACAAGAAATTGAAGAAATCCAAGCTTAAAATTCCAAGCATGGAGTCGTGCCTCATTTAGCACGCCCTCATGCCTTGCCTGAAACACACCCCCGTGCTAATTTGACACACCCCCGTGATTGGACATCTGACAGGACAAAAAGTACTGTTCCCCAAAAGCAGTCACGGGGCCGTGCTTGCCTCTTTCATGGGGTCGTGCCCCATTTGTCACGGGGCCGTGCCCGACAACTCCTGCACATACGAGCCGAGTGACTTTCGTAAGCATTGTACTAACACGGGGTCGTACCTTTTTGTCACGGGGTCGTGCTTAAACACTCCGGAAAGCCTATAAATAGAGGACTAAGTTCACTATTTTGGAGAGCTTTTGGGTGGGGTGAAATACTGCAGAATTCTCTCAGGAATCAAGTCTTGAAGACCATTTGGAGGCTCGAGAGGTGCATACAACACTTGGAAGACGCTCGGGATTGTTTAAACATCATCCATTGTGGATCACCGGTTTGATTGTTCCATTTTACCGATGAATTCATACCTATCTTCTATGTTGTTTGTTATGTTACAGCTCATTATGAGCTAAACTCTCATTATCATCCTAACCAGATGAAACTTATGTAATTTGTGATGAACTAATGGTGTGATAAATATTGTATTAATGTTATGGTGGTCTTGGGAAAACTTTCGATGGGTAGCACCTACATTTGAACGGGGGGTTATAAACTTATGGTTTGTAATTATGATTGTCATACATGGTTGAAAAACATATGATCAACTTTTATTCATAACAAACTATGGCTAATTAACTAGAGATGGTTATTAGAAATCATATCACCTTAACTCTCTGATCATTTACGGGTTCCCTTTTATTAGTCTGAGAAATCTACAGTAATTGTTATGGTTTTCTAAAATTAATGGTATGTTAGAATAGAACTTAATCAACTCTTTTCTTACATTAAGTTATGTTTTCAGAAATCATATGTCGAAAAGGACACAAAAGATTTACCTACATTACTAGGGCCTTGACCTAAGCAGTAAATCTCAACCTGACATGGTCCTGGTCACTACGAAGCGAATAGACGAGAAATTGAGACAGCTCATCTTTATAAGCGTTAACACAATTACTTTATTCAATATCTTTAATCACACCACCACTTCATCATAGTTACATAAGTGTAATACAAGTTAGGATGATAGCCTTTATCCCCTTATTTCAAATCCAAAAGTTTCAATTTTTTTTACCTTATTTTCATTATTAGTTATAAAACCCTAAAAAACCTAATTTACATCAATGCAATTTATCATTTTCCTGAATAGAAATCAAATCTGATAGTCAATCATAAAGGTTGTTGAGTAGTCTTTGTGTGTCCACGGATTGATACTCGGTTCTTACCATCACTATATTACCTCACGATAGGTGCACTTGCCTTTTGTGTGTGTAGTTAGTAGTAGTAATAACCATTTAAAACTAAATCTGTGCGAAAATCATTTATCAAAATATATATACTTTCACACCGCATCAAGTTTTTGGCGCCGTTGCCGGGGACACACGGTAAGTCTGAAAGACAATCCAGATTTTTTGACTATCCTTTTTATATGTTGTTAATACAATCTTTGTTCAAATTTATTTGAATTTTGTAGTTTGTTTGCCTTAGATAGTTTAGTTACATTTGCCTGATTCATTTTAAGCCTTAGTTAGTTCATGCTTCCTTAAGCTAGTGTATGTCCGACTCGTCTAGTCCTGAACTTGTTTCACCTCTTTCGGAACCTGAACGACTTTTCCGACAAAGATTACGTGAAAGACCACAACAAGAAGAAACAATCATTGAAGAAGACATCTCGGAAGATACACCATTCGAAGGAGACATGGCTAATCAAGACGACGAAATGAAGATGACGCACTATGCCACACCATCAATCGACGGTTACGAGTCTAGTGTTGTCCAACCAGCAATAGCGGCCAACAATTTCGAGATTAAGTCTAGTATTATCCAACTCGTAGAGAACTCTGTTCAGTTTCACGGATTGCAAGACGAAGACCCTAACGCTCACATCTCACGATTCCTTCGTATCTGCGCAACCTTCAAAATCAATAACTGTTCAGACGATGTTATTAGACTAAGACTTTTTCCATTTTCACTTCGCGGTCAAGCCATTGACTGGCTTGATTCACTTCCGCCTGGTTCCATTACCACATGGGCAGAAATGGCTAAAAGATTCCTGTTGAAATACTTTCCACCCGATCACACTGCCAAATTAAGAAGCAGCATCACAAGCTTTCGCCAAGACGATGATGAATCATTACACGCAGCGTGGGAGAGATATAAAGGTCTCCTTCGGAGAAGCCCACATCACGGACATGATCTGTGGCTGTAGTGTCAAACTTTTTATGATGCAATCAGCGGAGCACACAAACAAGCTATATACCAAAGTGCGGGTGGAGATTTCGGAAGTGTCACGCCAACAGAAGCATACCAAGCCCTAGAAAAGGCATCTAAGAAGAGCTTTGCTTACAATCCCTTGAGAAACAAAATCAACTCTAGAGGAATCCATCAAGTAGACTCTGAAACGCTGATCACAACCCAGTTAGAAGCCTTAACCAAACGATTCGAACAATTGCAAGCTGAACTTAAAAAAAACTCCAACACGATGCAACACATGCGGAAATTCACACAAGACCAATGAATTCCCACAAGGCATTATGATGGTTGAAGATATTGACTACGTAGGAGGCCCAACAACTCATATAACAATAACTCAAATTGGAGGAGCCACTCGAATTACAGAGAAGCTGGTAACAACCAATCATCATCTGGATTCAACCGTAGGCCACCTTATCAACAACAGAAACCACCGTATCAAGGTCCAAGCAGTAGTAATCAAGACCGTGGAACATCATCGGTGGAAGACTTATTGCAGCAATTGTTGTTAACCACAGAAGCCACAGATGAATACGTCTGGAAATCTGATCAAAGAAACGAGGAGAGGTTCCAAAGAAACGAAGCTGACATCAAAAGCAACAAAGCATCATTACAAACCATTGAAAACCAAGTAGGTCAGATAGCACAACTATCTGCAAGACCCTAAGGTGCTTTGCCTAGCAACACTATAACAAACCCTAATGCTCAAGTCAAAGCCATCACCATAAGGAGTGGCAAAACCACTCAAGGTGATGCACCTACATTACAGCCCATCCTTAAAGAAATAGAACTCGAGACACCAAGTAATACAAGTGACATGCAAAAGCAACCTGTCGTTGTTGAAGAACCAGCCAAGAAATACGTACCACCGCCACCTTATGTTCCACCACCTCCATATCCCGGTCGTCTGAGACAACAACGAATGGAGGCACAATATGGCAAATTTCTGGGGTTGTTCAAGCAACTCCATATCAATCTGCCATTAGTGGAAGCCTTATCTCAAATGCCAAATTATGCTATGTTTTTAAAGGGTGTATTGTCAAACAAGAAGAAACTGGAAGAGTTATCACATGTAGTTTTGAATGAGGAATGCTCAGCAGTTCTTCAAAACAAACTACCTCAAAAGATGACTGGTCCAGGGAGTTTCACCATACCTTGCCTAATAGGAAATCTTTCTGCCAGCAACGCGTTAGCCGATTTAGGTGCTAGCATTAACCTTATGCCTTATGTGGTTTTTGAAAAGTTAAACTTAGGTGAACCTAGACCTACTCGTATGAGCATCCAATTAGATGACCGTTCTGTCAAATATCCGAGGGGCATTGTTGAGAATCTCCTAGTTAAAATCGACAAGTTCGTATTTCCCGTTGGTTTTGTGATCCTCGACATGGATGAGGATAAGAATGTTCCTCTCATCCTGGGTCAACCTTTCTTAGCAACCGCCCGAGCCCTCATTGATGTTTGCACTGTCAAACTCACACTCTGAGTGGATGAGGAGGAGGTGACATTCGACATAGGAAAATCCATGAAACATCCTTAACATCATGATGATTCACTCTATTATATTAATGTTTACGATTCAATCATAAGCTGTCATCTGAAGAACACTCGTCAAATTGAAGCTTGCAGTACTCAATTAATAGAAATCCAAACCACCGAACCCATCTGTGAGAACCAAATCATTCCAGAACTTGAAGTTGATGAAACATCATCTTATCAAGAAGCATTTGAGATCATCGATCAAGAATTAGAACCTAAAGCCAAACCTTCTATCGAAGACCCTCCGGCTTTAGAACTCAAAGAACTTCCGTCTCATCTCGAATACGCTTTTCTTGAAAACACCTCTCAGCTTCCTGTCATAATCTCATCCGCCTTATCAAAGGATGAGAAGAACAAGTTGCTCAATATGCTGAAGGCACATAAACGAGCAATTGCATAGAAAATCATGGACATCAAGGGAATCAATCCATCCTTTTGCACTCATAAAATATTAATGGATGAGAACTTCAAATCCGTCATTCAACCTCAAAGACGTTTAAATCCGAGCATGCAAGAGGTGGTGAAGAAAGAAGTAATCAAACTGCTAGATGCCGGTTTGATTTACCCTATTTCTGATTCGCCATGAGTCAGTCTCGTCCAAGTTATGCCAAAGAAGGGAGGAATGACTGTGGTAACTAACGAAAAGAATGAGCTTATTCCAACTCGTACGGTTACAGGATGGAGAGTTTGCATCGATTATCTCAACTCAATGACGCCACAAGAAAGGATCACTTCCCTCTACCTTTCATTGACCAAATACTCGAGACACTATCTTGAAAAATGTTCTATTGTTTCCTCGATGGTTTCTCAGGGTATTTTCAAATTCCCATTGCTCCTGAAGATCAAGAGAAAACAACATTCACTTGTCCATATGGCACTTTTGCGTATCGACGAATGCCTTTTGGATTGTGTAATGCCCCTGCTACATTTCAAAGATGCATGGTAGCAATTTTTCATGACATGATTGAACACTCAATGGAAGTTTTCATGGATGATTTCTCCGTCTTTGGAAACTCATTTGAACAATGTCTTGAAAACCTGAAAAAAATGCTAGTTAGATGCGAGGATTCTAACCTTGTTTTAAATTGGGAAAAGTGTCACTTCATGGTTACTGAAGGAATAGTGTTGGGACATAAGATCTCTCGAGAAGGCCTCAAAGTTGATCAAGCCAAAGTTGACACTATTTCCAAACTGCCATATCCCATAACGTGAAAGAAATTAGAAGCTTCCTAGGTCATGCAGGATTCTATCGTCGTTTCATTAAAGACTTCTCAAAAATTGCACGACCGATGACTCAACTTCTAGAGAAAGATGCAAAATTCATGTTTTCCAATGAGTACATCAGTGCTTTTGATCTGTTAAAAGAGAGATTGGTCACCGCTCCAATTATGGTTTCCCCAGATTGGACGTTACCATTCGAACTCATGTGCGATGCAAGCGATTTTGCGGTAGGAGCCGTGTTAGGACAAAGGAAAGACAAGCAATTCCACCCAATTCACTACGCGAGCAAAACCCTAAACGACGCACAAGAAAACTACACAACCACTGAGAAAGAACTTCTCATAGTAATTTTCGCATTTGATAAATTCCGCTCGTATCTTATCCTGTCAAAAACAATCGTCTATACCGATCATGCAGCCCTACGTTATCTGTTCAACAAACAAGATGCAAAGCCGAGATTGATACGATGGATACTTCTGCTTCAAGAATTCGACATTGAGATTCATGACAAGAAAGGAGTAGAAAATCTAGCGGCTGATCATCTCTCGCGTCTTGAAGATTCAAACCCTCCACAAACTGAGGAATTCAAAATAAATGATAATTTCCTCACAAATTCCTTTTGAACATCCAATCTTCAATCGATAAGCATCCTTGGTTTGCCGATTTTGCGAACTATTTGGCAAGCGGAATCCGTCTCAAAGGAATGACTTATCAGCAAAAGAAAAAAAATTTACTGACATTAAGCATTACTATTGGGAAGACCCGTACCTATTCAGAATCGGTGCGGACCAACTCATTCGAAGATGCGTATACGGAAGTGAAGCAGAACAGATCCTAAGGCACTGTCATAAAGGACCCAGTGGAGGCCACCATGGAGCAACCCTAACAGCCAAAAAGGTTTTCGATTCTGGATTCTATTGGCCCACAATCTTCCAGGATGCTCATAACATGGTACGCACCTGTGATGCATGTCAAAGAGCAACCAACATCTCGACACGGGATGAGATGCCTTAGAAACCCGTTCAAGTATGCGAGGTATTTGATGTATGGGGTATTGATTTCATGGGGCCATTCCCGGTGTCATTTAGCAATCGTTACATCTTGGTAGCAGTCGATTATGTCTCAAAATGGGCCGAAGCTCAAGACCTGCCTACCAACGATGCAAGAAATGTTGTTAGGTTTCTTAAAAAATTATTCTCTCGTTTTGGTACCCCCAAGGCTTTGATTAGTGATCGAGGAACCCATTTCTGTAACAACCAGCTCGAAAGAGCAATGGCTCGTTATGGAGTGAACCATCGCTTTACAACCGCTTATCATCCACAAGCAAATAGGCAAGCTGAAGTCACTAATCGAGGTATCAAACGAATCCTCAAGAAAACCATAGGACAAAATCATAAGGACTGGTCTACCAAGCTAGATGATGCATTATGGGCTTTTCGAACAGCCTTGAAGACTCCCATTGGCACAACACCGTTCAAACTCGTTTATGGGAAGTCATGTCATTTACCTGTGGAATTGGAACATAAAGCCAATTGGGCACTCAAAGCAGCAAACCTAGACCAAGGCCTTGCAGGAAAGAATCAATTTCTACAAATCCATGAACTAGAGGAACTAAGAGAACAAGCATACAAAAACTCTAGGGTTTACAAGGAAAAGACAAGGAAATTCCATAACTCTTGTTTAAGGAGCACTAAACAATTTCATGTGGGGTAGCGTGTCTTACTGTATAACTCTCGTTTACGTTTGTTTCCCAGAAAGCTAAAATCACGTTGGTCTGGACCTTACACGATTAAAAATATGTTTCCAAATGGTGCCATTGAAATTGACAACCATGACGGTTTAAGTTTCAAAGTGAATGGACATCGTTTAAAACCATATAACGATGGGCCAACCAAGATTTTCTCAGAGGAATTACACCTCTGCCCCGACGAAGATTAAGTGTGGGGAAGGGTCGCGCCGAAGACCCAAAACGAAAACATGACACTTGTACATATATTTTATTTGAAATTTTGAACTTTTTGTAGAACTCACAAGCTCAAGCACGGGGCCGTGCCTACCCAAGCACGCCCCCGTGACCAACTTTTCCGACCTGTGTATAAATACCACACTTGTTCCAAGCTTTCATCACACCCATTTCTGCTCAAATACTCCTAAAAAGATGAAAGAATCAAGTCACGGAAGTTTCAATTGGAATCCTGCGAAGAAACCACGTTCTGAAACACGGGAGCCAACAACTCAAGAATACTTCTTCAAGCTTCATGAGCTAATCAAGAAATTGACTGAGATGAACCTCACCGCATCTCAACGCTTAGCAGAACTTATCCAAAAAGTTCAGGAAATGGGCGAGGAACTTGTTTCTGTCAATCTTCAGCTCACGGAACTTAGCAACCGCACTTCGCACTACCCTATCCCGACCCTTCCACACGAAATGTGTGGAGGCTTCTTCTAGAGGCATTTCGTGATGTGTCATGTGCGCTAGTGCACGTTAAGGAGTCTGGTTTTGCAGTTTCAGATTCCCAGTTTTTAACGTATTATGTAATCATAGGAACTAGGAAAATGTAATCGTCGCTTGGCTTGTTTACTTAAATTCTAGGACTAATTTCGTAGCTATTCTGATGATTTGGATGTGACCAAAATTAACTGGGTAAATTACGCAACGCGCGAAACTGAGAAACGGAAAAAAAAGGACTGAACCAAAACTGCATAAGGGGAACACGCCCCCGTGCTTCTAGAGGCACGTCCCCGTGATGACAAAAAAAATGACATAATCTGACTTGTTTCAGCCTTTTGTCTTGTTTCCCATCAATGTTGCATGATATAACCCGAACTCATTGCCTGAAAAGTCGTATCCTCTTCATCTTGTGTCATTTCTTTCAATTTTTCTTTCATATTTTCAAGTCATCTTTCAAGAACTTTAATCAAGAGGTTAGTAAACTAATTCCTATAATTATGATGGCCATTTGCATGTATTTAGGTGATTAGGTCTCTAAACAACCGAAATCCTAATGATTATATGTAAAGACTTGTACTTAAACGTGTTATGGAATTATGAATGCTTTATCCCTTCTTGTTTATGCTTCTCTTGAAGTTGATTAGTGTTAGTTAGTATGATTAGTTAGTTATTAGTATTAGTATGATTCCTTTTAGTGATAACAAGACTATCTTCATAATGCGTGGTAAGTTCATTGTTAATCATGTTCAAGTTACAAGAATTAGCAAGTAGTGTTGAAACATTATATATTTTTGTCTTGAATTATTAACAAATGCTTAAAATATTTAACGTATAATCTTTTGTTTTTCAAGCAAGAAAATGATAAACCTACGCTTAATCAAAGATTTACAAACAAAACCACGCGTGCTCGAGTTGAAATTTCATACCTCAAAATGTTAACCGCACCCCCACGTTTCAAGAGACACACCCCCCATGTTTAACAAATTTTTCTTAAAAAGCAAACGTGTCAACTGTTTTTCAACAAAAGTTTCACAAAAAAGGGTGACATGGCTCTTGAAAATCATTTTTGTCCCTAAAATAGATAGACTATTCCAAAAACCTGATTTGTATATTTTAACTGATTTGTCAAAATTTCAGGATCATGAACCATCCATACTTATAATTTGGAGGAAACCGTGAAAGATGGTGTCGTGACTGGTTGCAAAGGCTCTTGCAAAGGGCTGAAAAGTCACATTTGCAAGCCGATGAGGAAACCTTGGCGGCTGTCGGACAGCTCAAAAGATATAACAATTTATTGAGTGTTCAGTGGAAGCGGTTGTTTTCACAAAACAGACCTTCTATTTATGAACTAACTCTTGAATTTTTAGCATCTTTCAGATTTAGCATGAAAGACTCCGACCCTTGGGATGATGAAGCAGTTACATTCGGACTAGGTGGGCATTGGCGAAAAACATCCATTGCTTTGTTTGGCATCTATCAGAGAATATATACAGAACAGGAAATGGAGGAGTAAGCAATATCAGGAATGCCAGCTTACCATACATTTCCAGATGAGGAAAGTAGGGACGCAGAAAGCAGTGCCATGAGAAGGACATTTTGGGAAAAGATTGGAACAGGGGTGTTCAACTCAAGTAAAACCAAGAGCTGTCAGATTCGGGACCCGCTGCTACGATACATACATCGGTTGCTTAGCCATTCGATAACAGCTCGTGGCCAAAGCGAGGGAGTTGTTAGCTTGAGAGACTTGTTTATATTATATTGTATGACTAATCATTTGCCATGCAACATTAGGTATTTGTTTTGTAATTTGTTTGCCAGGAATGCAACTACAGGTGCTCCGACACCCATGTTTAGAGGAAGTTGGATCCTAAACTTGTACTAGAGTTATGGGTGTAACACGGAGGGAACCGAAGGAGTAATTTCAGGATTGTTGGACTTAGGCATTTGCACGAGCATGTACATGATCACAACCCTGCCAAATGGACAACTGAGATTTATGGATAGGAAGGGACAAATCTGGGATCCGGCAGATCCCGAGGAGATTATCATGGACCTTGATATGCCAACACATCATGAAGGAGCCGGGGCCTCCAGTTCACACGCCGGAGGATTCCCAACCATGTTAGACCTTTATGAAGCAATCCAGACCACCAGTGACCATGCAAGGAGATCATTCGAATACACGCAACAAGCTTTCAACCGCGTCGAAAATCTAAACTCCTGAGTGGATGACCTGAGCAATGATGTCACGTACATCAAAAACCGATTGTATCATGAGTGGGGGGATATCCCGCCACAAAGCCCTTGAAAAACGATATCACTTTCAGGGCCCGGGCACAGTCGTTTTGTGCCAATCTATCCTTTACTTTATGTCATTTTATTTTATCTTGTGCGTTTAGGATTTTAGTGTTTTCAATAAATGGATGATATTTCAGGTGATCCTGATGATTCTCACAAGCAAAGGCACAAGTTGACTTCATCATCTTTAAGGGAGTATCTCGTTACCGTTCCTTGTTTTATATTATTTATCATATTGGGGACAATGTGAATTTTAAGTGTGGGGATGGGATTAATCGAGATACATATTTGATACTTTGCTAAAAACAGGTCCAAATTGAAAATTTTTAACAAAATCACTTAACCATTATTTTTTGTGACACGAAACCAAAAATTTAAACAATTTTTGATAAGCCAAATTATAAATATACGTTTTCGGGAAATAAATAAGTAAATAAAAGAAATCCAAATAAAAAATTGAAAATGTCTTTTTTGTGATATCCTTAAAAGCAATAATCCATAAAAATATTCAATCATGTAAAATGAAACACTTTCACCCAATTCCATCCGTTTGTGAGTTATTTTTGTGCCTTAAATAGCTTTTGCAAACCTTTGCAATTTTACTTTCATTCTGGATTCAATTGAGGGTGCCTTATGATACGTGTGATTAGAACTTGCTTTGGGTATACATTTCAAGACCTTAATTAGTATTTTCTGCATAAAAATGAGTTAGGCATTAGGAAACATTAACCATTCAAGCCCCAACCATTTTCTTTTAACTTTCCTTACCCGAACATCAACCCTAGTTAGCCCCGTTGAGCTTAAACGTTTTTATTTTGATCACCCGAACCACCAAGTCACTTAACCAAAAAGCCTTCAACAAAATCCGTTTTTTGTTAAAGACACGTTTTTGGCTTATAAAAAAAAGAGAGAGAAAGAAAAATTTGGTCTTTTACCGGCAGACCTAAAAGAACTGGAATGCATTCTTTTGACTTTAATTTGCTTTGTTGCCTTCATACGCAAAACCGGGACTTCCCCCGGAAATCCGCAAATAAATTTTCAATCTCACGTACGACGCAAGAAAGAAATGGCGAAAAAAGGAACAAGTTTCACCATTTTGTGGAATATCGAAAAGCGCTATAAAGAAACGGGCAAAAAGATACGAAAGGTGCCCGAATTGTGGAAATTGGTCACACAATGGAAAATGCAAAAAGAACCAAACTGAGTCTCAATACGAATACACATAACTGATCCGATTGGGTGCTTTTAGGCTTCAAGCCGAACGATCCTTACGAAAGGATAGTATTGTGTATCTTTGGGTAAAGGATGAAGTAAGGTTCCTGAAAGCAAAATACGGTCTTGACAATCTGACCTTAAACGAGTCCTCAAGTTAGCATATCCCTTCTAGCTTGAAGTATTGTATAGGGAACTTTTTACTGCTTTCCCTGTAGTTTATGTTATAAAAATAAGCCAAGACCGTCGTCTTTAGCATTTAGCCACTTTTTCCAAACATTTCATACCCGAGCCAAGTTACAACCCATCAAAGACCTAATGATTTATGCAAGTAAATATCTAAGTAGGTGGAGAATTGATCCCTTAACAAGCATATGATTTCACACGTATCCATACTAGGCAATTGAGCGTATTAGTCATACTTCATCTTATGTATGATTCCATATATTTAGCCGAGTGTGAGTGCATCTTGTGAGAAGTGTGGATTTTTACATGATTATAATCTTTACTAACAATCCCATTGCTTGCTAGGATATCATTCTATACATGCATAAAATGTTTGCATTTGGATGAAATAATTTTTACTTGCGTATTTCCCGAAAGACATATTTATCTTTTGCTTTATTTGGTTTTTGGCGGAGTTGTCATTTTAAGTGATTTTGCTTGAGGACTAGCAAAGTTTAAGTGTGGGGATATTTGATGTGCTCCAAATTATACATAAAAACACTATCAAAAGCACATCAATTATTCTTTGATATCTTCCGAAATATGATGATTATGTGCTCAAAATCGTTTAATTGTGTTTTCAGGTGTTGTGAAGGGCAAGATGGACAAAAGGAGCATATTTTGACAAGAAATTGAAGAAATCCAAGCTTAAAATTCCAAGCATGGGGTTGTGCCTCATTTAGCACGCCCCCACGCCCCCATGCCTTGCCTGAAACACAATCCCGTGCTAATTTGACACACCCCCGTGATTGGACATCTGACAGGACAAAAAGTACTATTCCCCAAAAGCAGTCACGGGGCCGTGCCACATTTGTCACGGGGCCGTGCTTGCCTCTTTCATGGGGTTGTGCCCCATTTGTCATGGGGACGTGCCTGACAACTCCTGCACGTATGAGCCGACCGACTTTCGTAAGCATTGTACTAACACGGGGTCGTGCCTTTTGTCACGGGGTCGTGCTTAAACACTCCGGAAAGCCTATAAATAGAGGACTAAGTTCACTATTTTGGAGAGCTTTTGGTGGGGTGAAATACTGCAGAATTCTCTCGGGAATCAAGTCTTGAAGACCATTTGGAGGCTCAGGAGGTGCATACAACACTTGGAAGACGCTCGGGATTGTTTAAACATCATCCATTGTAGATCACCGGTTTGATTGTTCCATTTTACCGATGAATTCATACCTATCTTCTATGTTGTTTATTATGTTACAGCTCATTATGAGCTAAACTCTCATTATCATCCTAACTGGATGAAACTTATGTAATTTGTGATGAAATAATGGTGTGATAAATATTGTGTTAATGTTATGGTGGTCTTGGGAAAACTTTCGATGGGTAGCACCTACATTTAAACGGGGGTTATAAACTTATGGTTTGTAATTGTGATTGTCATACACGGTTGAAAAACGTATGATCAACTTTTATGCATAACAAACCATGGCTAATTAACTAGAGATGGTTATTAGAAATCTTATCACCTTAACTCTCTGATTATTTACGGGTTCCCTTTTATTAGTCTGAGAAATCTACAGTAATTGTTATGGTTTTCTAAAATTAATGGTATGTTGGAATAAAACTTGATCAACTCTTTTCTTACATTAAGTTATGTTTTCAGAAATCGTATGTCGAAAAGGACACAAAAGATTTACCTATATTACTAAGGCCTTGACCTAAGCAATAAATCTCAACCTGACATGGTCCTGGTCACTACGGAACGGATAGATGAGAAATCGCGCCAGCTCATCTTTATAAGCGTTAACACAATTACTTTATTCAATATCTTTAATCACACCACCACTTCATTACAGTTACATAAGTTTAATCCAAGTTAGGATGATAGCCTTTATCCCCTGTTTTCAAATCCAAAAGTTTCAATTTTGTTTTACCTTATTTTTATTATTAGTTATAAAACCCTGAAAAAAACCTAATTTACATCAATGCAATTTATCATTTTCCTGAATAGAAATCAAATCTAATAGTCAATCATAAAGGTTGTTGAGTAGTCTTAGTGTGTCCACGGATTGATACTCAGTTCTTACCATCACTATATTACCTCACGATAGGTGCACTTGCCTTTTGTGTGTGTAGTTAGTAGTAGTAATAACCATTTAAAACTAAATCTGTGTGAAAATAATTTATCAAAATATATATACTTTCACACCGCATCAGTTGCTAACCAGTCCATCCCTGGTACTACATCGAATCCGCCTAGGGGCATCACGTATAACTTAGCAGCAAACCTATGACCTTCTAATTCTATGATGCAGTCCTCTATCATATCAGAAATTTTAATGGACTTACCAATAGCAGTCTCTACATTGAATGGCTTCTAATTCTATGATGCAGTCCTCTATCATATCAGAAATTTTAATGGACTTACCAATAGCAGTCTCTACATCGAATGGCTCACTAATACTTCTACTACTAGCAGACAATTTAGCATAAAAAGTAGTAGAAATAAAACTCCTACTAGCACCAGAATCAAATAATACGGAGGCACAAGTTTAAATTACTAGAAAAATACCTGACACGACATCAGGATCTACTCTAGCTTCCTCCCGGGTCATCGTATAAGCTCTAGCACTCGCCCTCGGTCCTTCTTCTTCAGCCTTCTTTTTTGCCCCAAACTTTTCCGCCCTCGGCTTCTTGCAGTCCTTGCTCGCGTGGCCCTCCTCGCCACAACTATAACATCTCAGCACCCTACAGTCTCTAGTGATGTGGCCAGGCTTGCCACACTTGAATCATACATTCAATCCCAACCTACACTCACCGGTATGCTCCCTTCCACATTTGCCGTATTTCCTCAGTCCCGGGCTTGACGACACCCTACGATCATCCACCTTCATCTTCTTGCTGTTTGGAGTGAGACCACCACGTCCAAACCTCTTCCCCTTCCAGTTCTTATCACCACCACTCATCTTCTTCACCTCCACCACTGTCTCCTCCCGTTCATCGTACAACCTGCCCGCCAAGTCTACAACAGATCGAAAAGTACCTGGCTGAGCAGCGATCAGATGTCTGTGAATAGTAGCCGACAATCCCTGAATGTACCTCTTGATCTTCCTTGACATCGGTGTCACTTGATCTGGCACCAGCCTCACTATTTCATTGAATTTGGTGGTGTACTGCTGGTGGGTCATGGTTCCCACTTCAAGCTGTAGGAACTCCCTCTCGATCTTGCCAAGTTCCCTGTGAGGACAGAATTCCTCGATCACTAACTGCTTCAGTTCCTTCCATCGCATCTTCCCGATGGCTCTAGCACCCTCAGCTTGGACAATGTTATCCCACTAACACAGTGCTGAGGCGGTAAAAGAGTGGGTGGCGAACTTCACCTTCTGGTCTTCGCGACACTCACTGATCTCCAACACTGCTTCTATCTCCCTCACCCAGCGGTGAGCGGCAGCAGCATTACCATTGCCATCGAAGGTGGGGGGCTTACACCTCTGGAATGCCCCATAACTGCACCCCTTGGTTGTTACCGTCACTGAGTCATCCTCCTGATCACCGGACAACATGGTCTCAGGCTCTAGTCGTTCCTCCTCCCCTTGCTTTCCTTGCCCATGGATCCCTTACTAACTCCCTTCTCTTTCCTTTCCTCATTCCTCACAGCCCTGATAACTTCGGTCACTACAGATGGTAAGACTGTCTGCATGACCTGGTGTACCTCATCAGTAATCTCCTCTCTAGCTGAGGCATTCGAACTAGCATTCTCATTCTCCTCACTTTGACCATGAACCTCAGGGTTCTCATGAGCCGCCTCAGGAGCCATAGCACTACTCCTGGTCACACGTGGCCTAGTACCATGTCCACCATGACCTCTGCCACTAGAAGCCTTGGAAGATTTTCATCCAGCCATTCCCTAAACGCTATAAGATTCAAACACTAACACAGTCACTCAAGGCAATTGCTCAGTCTATGTTAAGTATAGTAAGTCCCTAATTACAATGGCCAGTTGTGATTAGCCACTTAATTTACTCTTCACACCCCAAGCATTTCCTATCCTGACTACATCAGTATCTAAACGTACTAAGAACACATAAGTCAAATAATACACGCACATAATACTGATTAACTTCAAGGAAAGAAATACCTGATGGCACGTACCTACTCGGGCTGACATCCCTCTATCCATCCCATTTTCGGTTGTAAGTTTAGGTTTTTGAAAATATTTTACCTAGTTCACTTAAACTATGGCTCTGATAACAACTTGTAAGGCCCCGTTCCCGGGCACCTCATAGTTGGTTATTTATAGCAGTAAAGATACATAATAATATGCATTTCATAAAATAAGCAGCGGAATTACTTTAAACAAAAGACATTTATTTATATTAATAAATACTGTTGTTAAGCAACACAATGGAGTTTGAGTTACAAAAGATTGTTTAATTGCATTACGAAACAACAATATTATATGTATTGAATTGATGTCAGTCTTGTTCCGCCGAGAAGCTTCACCTTTGTGCCATCCTCAGCAATATTTACCTGCCAACTGAAAATGTATAAAAGTCAGCGTTGCTAAGTGAGTTTTAGTTTTAAAAGTATTAAAATACCTTGTGTAATGTATAATATAAAAATACTCTTCCAATAAAATACTTTCCTTACTTTGGTAGATGGAACAAGACTTCCAGACCATCGATATCATTGATAATGCTAAAAAGATCAAGAAGACAACCCTTTACTTAAAGGAAATTGTAGCTTTATGGTAGTGTCGCAAATACATGAAATAGATAGAAGTACGCAGCAAAGATTTGGCTTCGTAATCTAAGGCAAAAGTGTGACAACCCGGAAATTTTTATTTATTTAATATAATAATTAGGTGATTGGTATTTTTTTTTTTTGAATAATATTAATAATAATAAAAACAATGATAATAATAATAATATTATTATTAAAAATAATGTTAATAATGATAATAATAATAATAATTAAAATATTATTATTATTAATAATTTATAAGAATTTATTAAAATTGGATTTATAAGTCCAGGGGGAATTTCTGTAATTTTTAAAACTTAGTTTTAAAAACTTAAAACATAAAATATAAACATTTCAAACCACAGGGACCATTCTGTAAAATTAATATTTACAACCCAACCCCCCGCCCAACCCTCGATTTCCACAGGGACCATTCTGTAAAATTAATATTTACAACCCAACCCCCCGCCCAACCCTCGATTTCCCGGCGACAATTCCGGCCGCCGCCGACGACCTTCCGGCGAGACAAAATCCGGTTTTAAGCCGCAGAATTGTCTCCAAAAGTATACCAACTCGATCGTGACCATATTCCCACCATAATGCGCGATATTATTGAGCATTATCACCTGATTTTACAGATCAAAAGCTCCACTAATCGAACCACTAACATATACCTAACAAATTCCACTCGAATGATAATAATAATCCAATTAATCGAGTATAAATACTCATTGATATGTTCCTAATCGAATGCACCTCTCAATACAACCTGAAACACACAAAAATCTAGGATTCGATTACCTTCCTTCTTTCGAACCTGCAACTTACCCGAAAGCTATCTTCCAAGCGATTTTAACATCAATTGATTGAGGGCTTTGAATAAAGATCATCATTGGAAGCTTCACACGAGTTTAATTCGATTATCATCGAGAATTTTCACTGGAACAGATTCTGCCAAAGCCGCGGCTTGATTCATCGATCGTTCACCATCGATCCAACATCAAAACAGGTAATTGACTACACGAATACACTCGTTTTAACATGGGTAATCAAAGCCCTATCATTCCAGATGTTAACAACATCGAATTGATCATCAATTTGATCCAAGAACAAACCTAGGGTTTCGGGAATTTGGGGAAATTGGGGATTAATTTGAAGGTGTGTTTTTAAGAATTGGAAACGGATCCCTCTCGCGGCTGAGAGCCTTGGTTTACTGGTATGTGTGTGGCAGTGTGTGTTTGAGGTCGCGGGTTCGAACCCGGTCCTCAACACTTACTTTTTTAAAGCCCTTTTTGAGCCTTTTAAAATACAGAAAAATTACTAAAAGTTATAAAAATAATTTTTATAAACTTTGTCTATTCTGAAGGTTATCAAATTATTTTCTGTAAATTTATTTTATTTAAAAACCTTAATAAATTTTTAAAAAAAAATATTATTTATAAATATTAAAAATACTTATTTTTAAAAATAGATTCTAAGTTGTGTATAACTATGAAATAAACACAAAAATCATATAAATTATTATTTACAAATGTCATACACAATTATTTTTATAAAATGGACACTAAATAATAATTTAAATCATTATGTATAAACGGATACAATATATTTTATAATTACACCAAATGTTTAAGAATATTATTCTCATAAAATATATTAAATGGTATAGATTACTATCGTATTATTAATCGAAATACAATTTTTAATTATCCTTAGGTAATTATAAATTACATATTAAACCACAACATTTTATATTTAATTTCAAAATATTTAAATATACATATGAAATCCTTCTAATGGAATCAAAATGTAAATAATTATTTGGTAAACTTAACACTTATTTATTGATACATAAATAACCCTATCAAAATCTTGTAACATATATACATCTAATTGTGTACGTGTCACATGTTAAACCAAACCAACCCGAACATTACCAAATACATTTATTCACCATGAACACATTTTAAAGACTCAATTACGATCAATAATAGGTGTTGAACGTGCTTGATCGTGTATTACCTTATTCTTTGAAGTTCTTGTTCATTTCATTTCATCAGTTCAAGGTGAGTTCCACGGCCCTTTTTACTATCTTTTCTTTTTGGGGGAGGAAACATGCAAACACTATTTTTTTGTCATGGTTGCCAGTATTATTGATATCGCTTGTTCTGTTAGTGCGAAACGCAATTGAAAGTCCTTACAGTATCAAACCGTTAGTAACACGATTAGCGAGGTAATTTTGAGTAGTACTACTGGGTCTGACAAACCCCGCCCGGGCTAGTCGCGCTAGCTTGATTGGAGGTCGAACGGGTGCTAAATTGACCTGTAACGATTGCCACGGTCGGTTAAGACGTGGTGGAAAGGCACTAAACACACACAGTCAGCTTCGGTTTGAAACACTAACTAACTCGTTTATAGGCTCGCGACCTATCGATATGCTTTATATACTAAACCATGTGAAACGCTTTTCGGACACAGTTCTGGTTGATGAAACATATGAAACGCTTTCTGGTACATTTCTTGTTGATTAAAACCTGTGGACTCACCAACTTTATGTTGACACATTTTAGCATGTTTTCTCAGGTCACAGAAACGCACAAGATTAAGAACTCGGCTAGGATGCATGCATGGCATACATCACAACACAACTGGTTTAATTTGTGAAACGCTATTAATTCTTATGGTTGAAACGCATGTTGAAACGATTCACTGTTGATTTCTATATTTGAAACGCTTCCGCAAGTCTGAAACACTCATGTTTGATTTAAACAACTAATTACTTAATGTTATGTTTTGTAATTACTGTGTTTGGTGTAACTGATGCTTATCTGAGATCCTGGTGTGTCACACGTCTGACGGTAAAATCCCGTTAGCGGATTTTGAGGGTGTGACAGATTGGTATCAGAGCATTAGTTATTGCGAACTAAAATGGACTTTGCATCTCATTTGCATTGCATTTTAGACTATAGCTGGATTTGCATTAGTTACACACACATAGATTACTAAGCTTATTAACTTTAGATGCCTGAGAACTGTTGCTTTAACATATTTCTGTGACACATATATACCTGAGGAAAAGAAACTGATAACTCGTGCCTTTAATTTCTCTCTAAAGTATTATTCCATGAACCATAGAAATTTGTGTGACACATAGACACCTGTATTCTGGATTTCCTGGCAAAAGGCCCTCGGGCTAAGGCAAGCATATCGCATATATCTCATTGCAAGACCTGGTATGCTTACCTGGGGATTTCTGGGATGAGTGATAAACTATGGTCAATATACACAAATATCTAGGTCACATGTATCATCCTCGACTAATAAGAGGGGTGGGGAGTTCCGCTCACTCACTTCCAACAGCTACACATGATTCTTCACTCTCGGAGTTGAGGCAACGACAACCCGGATCCACCATTACCACTTGGAAACGCGAAACTCTTTTCAAACACACACGATGACAAACAAGGAGAACAACAGACATTACTTCCTTAACTCTATCGTACTTGTCTCGGTTCTCATGAAGCCTCACTATCGATATGCAAACAAATCCTCTATTCCTACTAGTATGAAACAAATTAATGTTATTAATAGTTATCATTCGATAGTGACTGTCGTACATTGTGAATTGAAGAATCATGTCTGGAAGGAGACCTGGACGCCTGAGGGGACACGGAAACATCAACCTGACTCAAGCTGAGTTGGATGCCATCATTAATGAGCGTGTTACTAATGCGCTCACAGCCTATGAACAGATCCGCAACCAGAACCAGAACAACCAGAATCTGAATCAAGGAGGCCCAACAGCCTGTACCTACAAGATGTTTATGGACTGTAAGCCTCACTCTTTCAGGGGTTCTGAAGGTGCTGTCACACTACTTCGCTGGCTAGAGAAGCTCGAATCAGTGTTCGCCATGTGCAACTGTCCTGCTGGAAGTCGTGTCAAGTACGCCTCCGGCACACTGGAAGGACCAGCTTTGACATGGTGGAACTCACAGGTTCAGACTTTAGGACTTGATGCTGCTAACGGTATGCCTTGGGATGATTTCAAAACACTGATGAAAGAAGAATATTGCCCCAGAAATGAGGTCCAAAAGCTAGAAGCAGAGTTTTGGAATCTCAAAATGACTGGCTCTGAAATTGAGGAGTACACGACTCGTTCACACGAGTTGGCTACTCTATGTCCCCAAATGGTGACCCCGGCCTACAAACGGATTGAAAAGTACATTGATGGCCTAGCCCCTCAAATCCAAGCTAGTGTTATAGCTGCTGATCCTGCCACAATTCAGTAGGCTATTCGACTGGCTCACAAGCTCACTGATCAGGCAGTGGCACATGGTATCCTACCTAAACGTGGCGCCACCTCTGGACCATTCGAACACAAAAGGAAATGGGATGGTAACAACAGTAAGTCTTCAAGCTCCGATCAATAACCAATCAGAAAGTTTGATTCATCTAGAAGCTTCACAAACAACAATCAGAACAACAACAATGGTCAGGGATCGAGCAACTACGTTGGCAAAAACCCAAAGTGTAACAAGTGCAACTTCCATCATTATGGTCAGTGTGATCGTTTTCGTTGCCAAAGATGTGGCAAGACGGGTCATATTGCTAGGGATTGCAGGGGTGATCTAATGGCTAGGCAACAACCTCAACAACAACGCCAGGGCGGAGCGACTAGGGGCTGTTATGAGTGTGGTAAGGAGGGCCACTACAAGAAGGATTGCCCACAATTGAAGAATGGCAACAGGGGCAATGATGGAAACAACAACAATGGAAATGGTGCCAAAGGTCGAGTTTTTGTGATTGGCTCTGGTGAGGCAAGGGATGATTAGGATGTGGTTACTGGTACGTTTCCTCTGAATGGTGGTTTTACTTCTATGCTGTTTGATACCGGTGCTGATAAGAGTTTTGTTAAACTCCTAGACGTAACCTTAGTTGAAATGGAACCTAGTTACACTGTAGAATTAACTGATAGGAAACTAATTGAGGCAACTCACATCATTAAGGGATGTAAACTAGGATTACCTGGACATGAGTTAGGAATAGATCGGATGTCTGTCACACTTGGTAGTTTTGATGTAGTCGTCGGCATGGATTGGTTATCTAAAAACCAAGCCGAAATTTTCTGTCATAAGAAGTCTGGCTAATCTTACCATGAGATAATGATCATGAGTATTACAAGTTTCTACTCTATACCCTAGGGTGCTAGGATCATAATTCTAGTAAGACCTTGTTGAGGGTAACAAAACATTACTAACACTTGCTATTACTTAAGTCATGTCCTGCTTAGAGCCTTCTTGGTATTTCCAATCATTTTAAGATACATTCCTCCACTTAGTATTTCGGTAACTGAGGAACTGATTGAATACTTAGAATGGAAGTGAACTACAGGAAATATAGAAGAGTGATGAAACTTATTGTACATATTCTTTGGGATGATGCTAAGGAAAATTAGGATGTCGTGTAACTGGTTTAAGCACATTCTTAGTATACGGTGATGCTTATATATAGGGTTATTGAGGTGAGTTCAAAGCCTTGGTGATTGAGTACTATTACTTAAGGAATGAAAAAGTTAGAATTGTAATTCTAAAACCATGCAATAGTAGGGTTAGGTCGTGCTCTTTATACCGACAAACTCCATGAATTGACAAAGCTGATGTCATACCTTATGACATTAGACCAAATAGAATTAAGAAGGACACTGGGAAAATCTAGTGAGTAGTAGAAAGAAGTTGGAGGGTTGAACAATCAATCTGGCGGTAAGGTAGACAAGAATGCTAATGTTGTAAACCTAGCTATGTTGGTTAATACGATTAAGCTAACATGCGTTAAACAGGGACATTAAGAAGGTTGGAGTTCCGACCATTACCATAAGTGTGCCCTAGGTCGATTAGGACCCAAGGACAAGTTAGAAACAATCAGAATTAGGAAATGGCAATAGCTAGAAAGTAAGAACAGTTAAATTATGGGAATTATTGACCGAGAGGTCAAGACACTCAAACACAGTCGTATCCCTATTGTCAAAGTTCGGTGGAACTCCCGGCGTGGTCCTGAGTACACTTGGGAACGAGAGGACAAAATGATGCGCAAGTATCCTAACCTGTTCAAGGATGCGGTCAGTACATCTTAATTTTCGGGACGAAAATTCCTCTAACAGGGGGATGATGTGACAACCCGGAAATTTTTATTTATTTAATATAATAATTAGGTGATTGGTATTTTTTTTTTTGAATAATATTAATAATAATAAAAACAATGATAATAATAATAATATTATTATTAAAAATAATGTTAATAATGATAATAATAATAATAATTAAAATATTATTATTATTAATAATTTATAAGAATTTATTAAAAATTGGATTTATAAGTCCAGGGGGAATTTCTGTAATTTTTAAAACTTAGTTTTAAAAACTTAAAACATAAAATATAAACATTTCAAACCACAGGGACCATTCTGTAAAATTAATATTTACAACCCAACCCCCCGCCCAACCCTCGATTTCCCGGCGACAATTCCGGCCGCCGCCGGCGACCTTCCGGCGAGACAAAATCCGGTTTTAAGCCGCAGAATTGTCTCCAAAAGTATACCAACTCGATCGTGACCATATTCCCACCATAATGCGCGATATTATTGAGCATTATCACCTGATTTTACAGATCAAAAGCTCCACTAATCGAACCACTAACATATACCTAACAAATTCCACTCGAATGATAATAATAATCCAATTAATCGAGTATAAATACTCATTGATATGTTCCTAATCGAATGCACCTCTCAATACAACCTGAAACACACAAAAATCTAGGATTCGATTACCTTCCTTCTTTCGAACCTGCAACTTACCCGAAAGCTATCTTCCAAGCGATTTTAACATCAATTGATTGAGGGCTTTGAATAAAGATCATCATTGGAAGCTTCACACGAGTTTAATTTGATTATCATCGAGAATTTTCACTGGAACAGATTCTGCCAAAGCCGCGGCTTGATTCATCGATCGTTCACCATCGATCCAACATCAAAACAGGTAATTGACTACACGAATACACTCGTTTTAACATGGGTAATCAAAGCCCTATCATTCCAGATGTTAACAACATCGAATTGATCATCAATTTGATCCAAGAACAAACCTAGGGTTTCGGGAATTTGGGGAAATTGGGGATTAATTTGAAGGTGTGTTTTTAAGAATTGGAAACGGATCCCTCTCGCGGCTGAGAGCCTTGGTTTACTGGTATGTGTGTGGCAGTGTGTGTTTGAGGTCGCGGGTTCGAACCCAGTCCTCAACACTTATTTTTTTAAAGCCCTTTTTGAGCCTTTTAAAATACAGAAAAATTACTAAAAGTTATAAAAATAATTTTTATAAACTTTGTCTATTCTGAAGGTTATCAAATTATTTTCTGTAAATTTATTTTATTTAAAAACCTTAATAAATTTTTTAAAAAAAATATTATTTATAAATATTAAAAATACTTATTTTTAAAAATAGATTCTAAGTTGTGTATAACTATGAAATAAACACAAAAATCATATAAATTATTATTTACAAATGTCATACACATTATTTTTATAAAATGGACACTAAATAATAATTTAAATCATTATGTATAAACGGATACAATATATTTTATAATTACACCAAATGTTTAAGAATATTATTCTCATAAAATATATTAAATGGTATAGATTACTATCGTATTATTAATCGAAATACAATTTTTAATTATCCTTAGGTAATTATAAATTACATATTAAACCACAACATTTTATATTTAATTTCAAAATATTTAAATATACATATGAAATCCTTCTAATGGAATCAAAATGTAAATAATTATTTGGTAAACTTAACACTTATTTATTGATACATAAATAACCCTATCAAAATCTTGTAACATATATACATCTAATTGTGTACGTGTCACATGTTAAACCAAACCAACCCGAACATTACCAAATACATTTATTCACCATGAACACATTTTAAAGACTCAATTACGATCAATAATAGGTGTTGAACGTGCTTGATCGTGTATTACCTTATTCTTTGAAGTTCTTGTTCATTTCATTTCATCAGTTCAATGTGAGTTCCACGGCCCCTTTTTACTATCTTTTCTTTTGGGGGAGGAAACATGCAAACACTATTTTTTTGTCATGGTTGCCAGTATTATTGATATCGCTTGTTATGTTAGTGCGAAACGCAATTGAAAGTCCTTACAGTATCAAACCGTTAGTAACACGATTAGCGAGGTAATTTTGAGTAGTACTACTGGGTCTGACAAACCCCGCCCGGGCTAGTCGCGCTAGCTTGATTGGAGGTCGAACGGGTGCTAAATTGACCTGTAACGATTGCCACGGTCGGTTAAGACGTGGTGGAAAGGCACTAAACACACACAGTCAGCTTCGGTTTGAAACACTAACTAACTCGTTATAGGCTCGCGACCTATCGATATGCTTTATATACTAAACCATGTGAAACGCTTTTCGGACACAGTTCTGGTTGATGAAACATATGAAACGCTTTCTGGTCCATTTCTTGTTGATTAAAACCTGTGGACTCACCAACTTTATGTTGACACATTTTAGCATGTTTTCTCAGGTCACAGAAACGCACAAGATTAAGAACTCAGCTAGGATGCATGCATGGCATACATCACAACACAACTGGTTTAATTTGTGAAACGCTATTAATTCTTATGGTTGAAACGCATGTTGAAACGATTCACTGTTGATTTCTATATTTGAAACGCTTCCGCAAGTCTGAAACACTCATGTTTGATTTAAACAACTAATTACTTAATGTTATGTTTTGTAATTACTGTGTTTGGTGTAACTGATGCTTATCTGAGATCCTGGTGTGTCACACGCCTAACGGTAAAATCCCGTTAGCGGATTTTGAGGGTGTGACAAAAAGGATAGCATCAAATACTACATCAAGGATTTCACTACCCATGCGCGTGAAATTCCAAACATGTTGCCGAAGGACTCTCTCATATACTTTATCGATGAATTACAGATTTGGCCAAGTATCAAGCTTGAATGAAAAAACGTTAAAGACTTGTCTTCGGCCATCATTGTTGCCGAAGGTTTGATATACCATAATGAAAGGCGATCACAAAAACCCATCCTTACGGTGAAAAATGTTGAAAAAGGCGGGGGAGCAAGACTCATCAATAATACCCAAAATCGGAATCGAAAAAAGATAACCAAAGATCACCAAGGTACGGAAAGGATGTGGAAATAATCAAAGGATGTTTCCTTTGGAATGGGCCACACAATGAGTGAGATTGCCTAAAATAGTCTAGACTAACAGCTTTGGTAAGGTCCGATGAACCATGAGAACCAGAAGAGGTCTGCCCAGGAGCAATGCAACTTCAACTACTTAACGCTCTAAATACTATTGAAAGCACGCCTTTGATAGTGGAAAACCAATAAAACCCGACAACAATCAACAACAATACAAGAATAGAATCAAAAGGTCTCCGATTTGTAAACATGAAATAAAGGGGAAACTTATTGTAAGGCCCCATTCTCAGGCACCTCACAGTTGGTCATTCATAGCACTAAAGATATATAATAATATGCATTTCATAAAATAAGCAGCGGAATTACTTTAAACAAAAGCCATTCATTTATATTAATAAATATTGTTGTTAAGCAATACAATGGAGTTTGAGTTACAAAAGATTGTTTAATTGCATTACAAAACAACAATATCATATGTATTGAATGGATGTCAGTCTTGTCCCACCGAGTAGATTCACCTTTGTGCCATCCTCAACAATATTTACCTGCCAACTGAAAATGTATAAAAGTCAGCGTTGCTGAGTGAGTTCTACTTTTAAAAGTATTAAAATACCTTTTATAATGTATATATATAAAAATACTCTTTCAATAAAATACTTTCCTTACTTTGGTACGTAAGCACTCATCAAATATACATCAAGATAGTACTTTCTTTCTTTCTTTCTTTACTGTACACCTTTGTTCATTTTGTACTTTTAACATTATCTTTCACTGTCTATATGGACCAATGTGCAATACCCCGACCTTTGTGAACAAAACTGGTGTTGGGTCTGTGGTCTACAAATAGACCACGAACATTATACACAAAGCTGACCTAGTCACCTAGTGTATGCCATAAGGGTCCTGCCAATCTCAATGATTGACCCTATGTGCATCCTTCGGGGTAGCTAACCCGTATCACAGTTGAGCTAACGACAACATGGTCGTGCACCTCCTATAAGCTTGCAAGACTTTCATTATTTTAATTACGTTCCACTTTTCTTTATCATTAATATTTTACTTTTGTTAATGATAATACTTTGCAGTTATGATCATAGACATACCACATAAAGTCACATAATAATAATTATTATGGACCTAAGAACAACTTATAATAATACAATATATTAACAATTAAAACCTTAAAGTCAAACTTGGATCAAACCTTAATCATTCTGTTTTTCTCAAAATTTCAGAAAATAAGTTAAGTGTTCTAAGCGCATGAGCAGTATACAGGCACATAAGACCTGTATACGCGCATCACAACTATGCAGGCGTATGGGCTTACTTGGGCGTTTCAACATTTAGGCGCATGAGCCATTTCAGGCGCATGGGCACTATTTGGGCGTATGGAGTATACTTAGGCGCCTGAGACTAAGTCTTAGGCGCATGAACTACTTTTCAGGCGCATGGGCTTATACTCAGAAATTCTAAGGCATAATTTGGGAACATGGGGTACTGTTTGGGCGCATGGCATACACTTAAATATTTCTAAGGCAAATTCAGGCACATGGGCCTTATTTAGGTGCATGAACACCTTTCTAACATGTTTCTAAGCTATTTTCAGACCCAAACCTTATACCATCATGTTCTAAGCTTACTGCAGCCATTCTAAACATAAATATCATATAAACATCCATCAAACATCATCATACAAATATAAACACATACTGGTATACATTCATAACATTTATAAAATCATTTTAATACATTTTCAGCCTCAAGAAAGTTTAAAACAAGTAAAATACAGGGTCTAGAACTCACGTAATGTAGTCTTCAAGTAAAACTCCACCAACTTTGGAGTTATAACAGTTTAAACACCTAACAAGCAAACACACACCAACTGAACACATAAAACACATAATAATCGGTTCTAAGGTGGAACACCCTACAAAACCGAGGCAAAAATACAAGAAAACACTTACCAACGAAGATTTCAGCTTCTTCTCTTCAAACCGAGAGGACTTCAGGGTTTTCTCTTCTTCTTCTTTTGTCAACCAAAAAGCAGATGAAAAAGGTTGATATGGGCGGCCATGCCCATATATATTATATTATTTTGACTTTTGTACTATTTTACACTTTGGCCCCTTTCACTTGTGCTCCTTTTCCTTTTATGAAATATACTTTTATTTCTCTCTTATTTCAAGAATGTTTCGGGTGTTACACTTATAAAAGCGTTGGTTGACACTTGAGTAAGTTACAACTTCATCTCACTAGAAAATTCTCGAAGAGTTGGCCTGAGGATCACCACCCAAGAAGGATGGATCAAGGTCGTATTAGGAAACGCTAAGCCAATTGAAGGAGCAGCGTGAGGTGTGAAGACAAAGATCGGTGCATGGACGGGCAAGTTGCACTTCTTGGTCGATCCACTAGACGACTACAATATCGTACTGGGTAAAGATTCCTTTGGAAAAGCGAAATCTACCTAGTAACATTCATAAACACCATGTACATCATCAAGGGAGATAAGGTGCACAACTTTGAAGATAGACACAATGCAACGAGGCGAAACTATCTCTATCATTCAACTCATGAAGTAAATTCATAATATATCCTTGCAACATGATAAGGACGTCGTGGCA
>CM044006.1:53286040-53288540 GCA_024085815.1 Flaveria linearis
ACAAAAGCCATGTGACATGCTCTTGTTGATCCACACACTTCACATGATTTGATCACTTTATACCCTACATGAGCAATGCGAAAGAGGGTATATAATATTTACTCTCCATTAAGGAAGTTAATCATTTTAACTCGACTAGGATTGAAATGGTTCCTGAATTGTATTTTCCTGTCAGAACTCCCCCGTAAAACAAGCCGCGGGCAACAAACCTAATGCCATGATTTACATACAAAGAACATTCTTGTTTTTCAACCAAACACAAAACACATATAAAGTAAATCTGATGCTTTGTAATATCCATTTCAACATTAAGAATTTTATTTTGTTACATGATTTCAAATTATGTGGCACATGAGTCACAATCAGCCCAATAAGATCAAGCCTTTTAGCAATCTTACAAGCCTTGTCAACAAACATACTTGGCTATCGACCGACCCCAATAGGAGGTGTGACACCCCCGCTAGAAGCGGAAACACAAGGATGCGATGGACGGGATCGTCATAACACATTGGAGGTCTAATAGAATCACTAAAGGTATTCTCTGTAAATGGGTCATGACGTCACCCGACACATAGGGACACGTGTCAAGTATAGTCAATTCCAAACGTCATACCATAAATGCAAAAGTAATCAAAGTTTCCATTCAGAAACAAAGAAGCACAAGTACAAAAACAATCCCAAGTACAAATCCAACAAATTACAATTCAACAAAACAAACAGGTCCAAATAAGTCCAAAAGTCCTATGAAATGTCTATTGCTCCAAAAGGAGCGGTCTTGTCTAAAGTCCACAGCCAAACACCTAAGCCTCAGTACCTGAAAAGACATGCTCTAAAAAGTCAACATATGTTGGTGAGTTCACAGGTTTATAAGTACCAAAAGGCATTGTCGTGAAAGTAGTAAATAAAATGAATGTGTGGGTAAGAGAGCATAGTATTCATAGAATTCATACAAATCAAGTGTCATGTCCATGCCCACAACTTGATTATATTCACCCAAGGGCTCGCACAAGGCCAAATCAGTCTTAGCTAGCATACCAATGACAGGGGTGGGGTGTCAACCCATTAGTACTAACAATACCTCTCTATGACAGTCTAGTCCAAGTATAGTCCAGTTCAGTCCAAGTACAGTCCAGTTTAGTCCAAGTACAGTCCAAGTATAGTACACATTTGTGAAAGAAATCTAGACTCGATCCTATGACTCAAACCACATACAAGTTCTTTAAAGCACGACATAGAACAAAATATTAAGCAAGCTTTTCCCCCAAGAAAACATAATTAAAAAGGGGTCGTGACACTCACCTCAAGCAAAGTCCCAAAGTCCATAGTAAGAATGTCATATCACTATAGAACACAAACACCAAACAGATTACTAAAAGGCCAAGTTGACCTAGTTAGGTGTAGCCCTTGAAGTCCAGTCCTTAATGTCCATTTCGATTAATGTTTTTAGAATTTAGTGTGTCTACACATGTCTAATGTACTATTCTCAGGACAATTCAATATTAGGTCAACTTTCAAGTCAACTTTCATAGTAAGACCAAGTCAAAGCTAAAGAGTCAAAGTCAAAAGTCAAGTCAACGGTCAAAGTCAATGGTCAATACACCTATTTTGGTGACGGATGTCACAGTAGGTTAGCCCATCATTAATCACAAAGTTCATTGCTCGTACTGTTTCATCAATATGTTGAATACAGTTTGGGAAGTGCAATATATCAAATAGAAAGAATCAAATTCTAGCCTTGCTAGCGATATTTTTTTCGTCTCGATCAAGTATTACTGGATGGACCCTTCTCTCCATAATTAGGTGTGTGGGTAGCGGATAATAAATTTTTAATATTTGCAAGTATAGTTTCTTCAGGGTGTTGCCTGTTATCAGTTCAGCCCTACCAACATAAATGTCGTACTTCTCTTATATATCCAGAAAGTCGACCCCAGCGTCAAAGCAACATTTTAAAATGTTTTTTGGCGTCGTTACCCACTACTTCGTGACCAAGGGTCATGTAGGAGCCGTATGACAAGACGCTCCATGAAATTCTACCAAAATAACAATGAAACATAAATCACATAAATCGAATAATATAACAAGAAAACATAAAATAAAATTAAAAGATAATTACACTACATTCTTCTAAAGTTGACCTAGAAGTTAACTTAATTAGTTCACCACATGCTCAGAATAAAAAAGAACAAGATATTGCACTAGAATGGGTTGGACTACCATTTAACCCACTATCTTTACAATAATTAATTTGTAAAACAACATCCAAATCAACAATGCATATGCTATTTTTCATTTTAGCATTTTGTCTAACAGTTGGGCAACAATTAACTTGATTCACCATAAGCTTAGAGTAAGAGATTTTACAGACTTTCTTATTGTTCTAGCTATCTTATACATGCAATTCTATCTTTACAGCAATTGATTCGTTAAAGAACATCCAAATTAGCAATTCATCATTTTGTTTAACAATTAGGCAACATTAACTTGAATCACCACAAGCTTA